>MNPL01018567.1:926-26118 GCA_002081605.1 Tropilaelaps mercedesae
AACGCCCTTCATCCCGTTGAACCTTTACCCCAACCTTGTGGGTAGAAAGGTGAATCGATGTATGGGTGATTGGTGAGTAAAGTGTTACTTTAGTCTGATGTTCTATAGGGTAAATAATCTTTGTCTGCCGCATTTTATTCTGCTCTCTTGATATTGTTGTAGCGGCTACAGTTTATAAATTTCAGTAAGCGTTGCTCGCTGGCGATCAGTTTGTACTGTTCTAAGCTTTCGTACGATCAGCCGATGATGAGCTGTGTTTCGATGGGTTTGTGGTTCGACCCCCATTTGGTAGAACCACGGCGGATGCACTAGATGCTTTTTTTTACTACGGTTGGCTGTATAGGATATTTGTAAATTATGCAGTAGCTTCTATGTAGTAATTTTGAACGACCTAGGAAAATAGGCCAAATAATACAGTACGTAACGTTACTGTATAAAGAATTTCTCTCGAAAGGTCGTTCTTCTGCTACGTATTAGCTGCAAATACCGCTGCATGTTGCTTCAGCGTCTTGCTACGTATGCTGTTGCTATGGCAGCTTCATAGAGTCGGAAAATAGCCATTTGCCTCGACGAAACACGGAGGGAATAAAATTGCCATTTTAGAAAACGTCGCAAACGAAATGTCGAGTGCAAACGGTGCTTTGTTTGAACTCGTAGTTTCTTCAGCCGAAATGGCTATTGGGATAACTTTGATGGCCATTTAATAGATTTATTGGTAGAAACCGGTATATTGCATTGTGTGGAACCTCTTTTTGGCACTACAACCGCGAGGAGAGATGGCGGATTATATACTTGTTCCATGAGTATTTAAAACTGATATGGAAACAAGTCGTTGGGCGTGTGTTTTCGTGCTTTTTATCGGCAGATGTTAATTTCTCCTCAAGTTGAGGATCCTAGAAACAAGTAATGACTTTTAATCTAGAATCGTTGCGCTTCCAAAAAATTAGCTTTGTAGTATCGCCTGTCGTTTGGTTGTTGTGTTTGCGTTAGTTGCTGATATTGAAGCTTTGATACTTTTGTCATTGATATAACAAAGAAATGTTGGTCCTCTATTTCTCGTTGCCTGTGTTTGCGTCAACGCGGTGTTTTGTTGCTCTTGTTGTGGTTGACGTTTATCTGCTGTTGTCCGTAGATAGACGTAGTACATAGAGGTACAGGTTAGTCTGGGTAAACGGTCGGGGTCACGGGATGTGATTTGAGCTACAGCGCCTGGGTTAAGTTTGGGATTCGACTGTATCATTACGACTGTCACGTATTTTAGAGTATTCGCGTTCCTGAATACACAAGGTTGCTGAATGCTAATAGCTGGTGGGCAGCAGGTTGGTGTTTGGTTCTGTTAGGCTGTGATACTGGAGGTGTTTATTTTTGTTGGGGGCCAAGGCTGGTTTGAAGAACTGAAGCTGATCGCAGGGCATGCATGAACATTCTTGCGTATGGTGGTCTCAATCAGCTGCATGCTTTATGAATTATTATGTTTTTTTCAATGTTCTGGATGAATGGGTAGATGGGGCACGAGATAGGTTCCTGGGCGTGTGGTCTCAGGTTGGGCGGTTGGTAGTTGGGCATAGGTCACAGATACTTTATAAAAGCATCGGCAACTGGGGAGTTTCGTCTTTCTATCGTTTGGTTAGGTGGACGCATGTAAGTTCGCAAAACGCGAAATGCTATAAACTTACGGTATATTGGATCTTGGGATGGGTTTTGGGTCAGGTTGGGTTGTTCGGTTTGTAATTAAGTTAGCGATGGTAGATGATTGTTTGCAGTTAATAAAGTAGGGCGCTTCGATAATTCTCACTTAGTCGTTGTGAAGAAGGGGCCTTAAAGTCAATGAAAGCTTTTTGTTATAAAGGCTGCTCCTACGCCAGCCTTAAGATTAGTGGATGAGTGAAATATGATGACTAGGCACCATAACCGTTTTTAGCCGTTTAAAGAATTTCAATAATTTAAATGGTATAGTTGTTAACCTTTTGAAATTGAAATTTGGACTGGACAGTGACCAATTAGGTAGGTAATGGCGCAAACGTAGTAGCGAAAATTGTTCGTGGAGATACCTTCAGCTGGGTAGTAATTCTGAGGAGGAGATTAAAAGAAAGTCATATATGCTGTACGCAGTATATTTGACTTTGTTGCGTGTTAACATACACAGCGGTGCTTGAATGTTGTGGGTCTCCACAGTGGACCCTTTAATGGATCGTATATTTACTTGAGCATATTTGCCATGAAGTTCAGTTCATTTGGAACATCATTATTTCTTCATAGTATGTTCTGTGGGCTGTTTGCTTAACCTTTGAGTAGGCTGAATTTCAAGCGTTTCGTTATATCTACACTTGTATTCTAGCTGGATAATGGGCTGTTGAGTTCAAACGCACGTTCATGGAGTAAGCGAACATGACTTTTTTTCTACTTTATGATTTGGCAATATGATAGCCGTTGCCGGTGGAATGAAAGCAGCGCGATGCGCAAGGTAAACATCGTGCATAGTAGGCATTAAGGTAGAAGCACGTTTAGGTAAATTGGATTTAAAGCAAATATAAAGCGATAAGTTGTTCTGCTTCTTTTTTTCTGTGTCGAACTGGAATGTCTTTTTGTGTTGCTATCGTTGGCAGAAGCGCTTGTTGTGAAAACGGTTATTGTTGAAAGAAACATGCATCTTCATAACGTTGTTATTCGCTACTGTCATTTAATCGAGATTTAAGTTTCTTTCATTGCAAGGCATCGTTGCTCTAACTGTTCATTCAACCGTTTATATTATGTGAACGCTATTATTGAAGTTGTTACAACTTGTGTTGTTTAATTTGTTCTCTCTGTATTTATCCTTGGGTAGTTTTGTTGTTATATCGTATGGGCAATTTCATAACGATAGAAACAACAAGGAGATTTTAGCGTGATAGCGATGTCTGTTAATCAACACGAAGTCGTTGGCGGATGTTGTTGACACTCATGTAATGGCGATGGAGATACAGGATTAGTTGGCATCACTCCTGATATGCTCAGATGGAGCACGGCTGTTGTTGGCAAAGGAACCTCTACTTTTAATACCGTAAACTTTGGAATTGTGACACTGGCGATTGTTTGTATTAACGTCACCGATGTTTTTCTTGGACGTTATTTGAAACTCACACATATATGAAGAGACCTTATGGCTCTTTTCCTGACTATTCTCTTAGTTAAAGGTGTTGTTTTTACTGACAACACTATTGTTGTTGTAGGCGTAATTGTGGTTGAATCCGAAATGTTAATACGGGTTGCTGTCTCATGCTTAAGTAGAATCAATCATGGGTAGAAAAAGAGAGACAGGATGCCTGGTTTGGTTAATTAGTGGTGTAGGATACACGCACTTTCCTTACTTTTATGGTGGTGGTGAAACGACATTTAATTGTCTATTGCTTTACATGGTTCTAAGAGGAATGGCAAATATGTCGTTATAATGACAGTCAGTGCATTGTGGTGTGCATGTAATTGTGTGTGGTGCACACGTGCAGAGTAGTTCGAAGTTAATGGGAATTGATGAAGTAATAGTGTAGTTGGTTGTTATGACTCTTTAGATGGGGTTTCGATTTTCCGAAGGCTTTGGTATCGTTGAGAATATCGCGGGATTGGACGATTGGCACTTATATGTGATGTATATGGTCGTGTTTGTATGTCACTATTTGTCACTGGATTGAATTAGACAGGAATTACGTTGTTAAAGGTGTTGTCGAAGTTATAGTAACATACGGTGATAGATGGTGGAAGAAAACAGTGGAGCATGTCGATTTGGCCATAAAAAATGGAAGGATAGATTGAAAGGGAAGAGAAGATTTCTCAGCTATTCGGTTTGTCAGAATGCCGGTAAATGCGGATTGGAAGGTCAGAAAAATGGGAATGGTTATGGGAATAGACTGCTATACAAGATAAAGAAAGTATAGGTTCAAAGGTGGAGGTGATACTAGTAAAGCACTAAACAGGACTAAAGTGAATAAAAGTCAGTCCTTGGGCAAAAGTCCTGTAAAGGCATGCACCATGGATATCTCGGGAATAAGATTGGCAGTAGATCGGAAGGGGTGGATTCAGGTGGTTACTGTGATACCTTTATATGTTGATAGATCGCGTAGGAATGTTTTGTAGTATTATTAAAAGCGACTTTTTGCAAAGAGCGGCATCATACAATGGTTGTGGGTTTGCAGTTGGGTATAGTTATCAATGGTGGACTGTATCTAATGTCATGTGTATCATGTCATATCAATGTTTGCTGGGGTGAAAAACATTGTGGAAAATCTTCGGCATGTTATTACTGTTTCAGTATTCATATGCTGTATACATATCAAACGGCTTTATTGATGCGAAAGTGCCTCGTTTTTTGTTTCGGACTTTTTAAAACTCACCCCTGTTCCATTTCTTTAGAATATTAATGTAGCAATCCCGGATAGAGTAAATGGGCCTCCTGTGCTCTGTGTTTTTGGCAGCACACCGTAGGTCTTTCAGGTTTCTTTGTCAATATGTTTCTGATTAGAATTCATATTCAGATAGCTCAATTGGTGGCATACAAAACCGGCTCGTACGCTGAGTCCTCCGCAATTGAACGCCTTGGGAATGAACGGGAAAGATTGTTTTCGCGCGACGCCCGAAAAGGCTAAAATTCCCGAAGGTGCCTTTGGTCAGCGAGCGCGCAACCCTGTTATAGTTATCATCCGTCAACTATAATCACATAAAAAAAATAAGAACATTATTATCCACGTCGTAGACGGCGACGACCCGATAATAGTACTAAGACACAGATCGTTGGGTAATATTTAGGGAAATTGGCAAATTTTGCTTTGCAGATCAGAAATAGTACCGATAATTTGGGAGTCACGTCGAGTAGGGTGTCAAGATATGGTTGGAGGTCGAATTCACGAACATCTTGTAATTAAATGTGGAGGGATTCGATGCGCTCTTTTTTCGAAGTATGTCACGATTTAAACTCATCGGTATTATCTTTTAGCGGAGGGCCTAGATTGCCGAGCAGCTTCAGCGGGGATCTCAGGCCAAAGGAAACAGCTGTGAAACACATGCGTGGATATATATATATATATGACGTTTGCATACACGTGCGTATGAGAGCGAATAAGCGAGTGGAATACAATAAATATTCGATGGTATCAAACATGATATAAACATTACACGTTTACATGCACTCGTTCGACTCTCTGTATTGAATCGTGGAGTATATGAGTTAATTGTGTAAATATTCGTTAGATCCGATTCGTAAGAATCTTGCATCGGATGACCACTGGGAGGGATGAGAGAGATCGAGATGAAAGGAGATCCTCTCCCGATTGTCATTCGATGGTGCGTTATATGGTGAGTTTTTTGTTATCTTGATGTAAACGATATCGTCACTCTGTTGCGATGCTCAAGTTGAGTTTGACCCAACCTAGACTGATGGCATGGTCTTCACAACTGTTGTTGTTGTTGTGGCTTTGGTGAAATCGTAAAATCATGGGTTCACTTGTAGTTCTGGTATGTCCGTTAAACAATTGTTGTTGTTGTCTGTATGTCTTCGGTCTTATTATGAGTTGTTTATTCTTCAGTAGGTAGTGTGATCACATTGACATTTGGTTTGATTATGCAGGTGGTCGCAGATCAAGGCCGGTTATTTGACGTCCATTTGAATGGATCAAGTGTGTAATACATGGTATTCATTTATCCTTATTATCAATAAATGTTTTACTGATCAATTGCGCATTTTGGACTCGATCATGTTTTTTTTGTTTCGTAGTTGTTTTATTTGTCTCATGATGAGCCAAGCCCCAATGATGTTGATGGAATTTCGTGCGATGGTGCTGCACTCATCATGTGTCATTTTGACGCCGACGTATCTATATGATACTAATATTGGTAGATATTTTGCGGAACAGTTTGTAGCTCACACAAATATTGTTCTACCACTTCGTAATTTTTTTACGCATCATCTCAACTATAGGGCGCTCCCGAGGGAAGCAGGTTGTACCGAACAAACTAACATCGAACGAACTGCGGCCTTGGCAGGGATGGTGCAGGGATCAGTCATCATCGATGTACGAGTGTATGACTAAAAGTGCGGAACATAGCTGGGGTATGTTCCAGCAATAGCACCGATGAGGGCTGATAAGATTTGTAACTTATTTTGTTAATTGCGCTTATCCGCTAATTAGTCCAATGACGAACTGGTCGTACCAACAGCCCCCATAGAGCGCACATTTCTCATCCAACATTGCATACTCACTTACACAATGCACGTATACCACAATGTCATTGTCGTTACGACTTACACATGTTTTGTAGTGCAATGAGAAGCGTAGGAAGCATTGGTCTGTTTTTTACATCGTGTAATTACGTACATAGGTTCATTGCATGAGCTTTGTGAGAGTTGCGATCAGCGTGTCTCGCTGTCATTTGGTGTTTACAAATTACAAATATGTATAGAGTTTAGACGTTGTAGCTAGTTGCTAGTGTACGGCGTTGGTCCATGTCTGGCTCATGAATATTTTGTCCGTTCCAAAGCAACGTTTTTCTAGGAAGTTCGTCTGTTTGTTTCTAACTTTTATACTCTTTTTTGCTCTCTCTCTCTCAAGACTCAATGTGAAAATAAGCAATGCTGATATGAGTAGCACGTTGCTCGTTGGCACGGAAGCTGGCCGGGGCTGGTTGAGAGGCGCGCAAAGCAGACCCCGGAAAGTGGCCGTGCGGGCCGCAGTTCGGTCGATCAGGTTGGAGTCATCTACGGTCTCTTTCTGACTAGACATCTCCTTTAACACTCCCTCATTGTCGATGATTATCAGTCTATGCATCAATCAACGAATGGAATGACTCAATCAATGAAATTCCCACATTCATAGATAGGTACGAGGTTAAAAAGGTCATTTTTTTCGCACCTAGTCAATAATCAATCGTGTTCTGATGGGGCCCTTTGTATGGTCGTGGGCCAACGAGACGGTCCCATCAGCTTGAGCAGTTATGTATGGGTACTTCGAACAGTAGGTAGTCGTTGTAGAACGGCATATTGGTAGTAACAACATGTAATAGAAGAAGTAAACGGCAGAAAACGATGGGGAGTAAGAGTACGGGGCAGCGACGGCGTAGCGGAAGACCGCACCGCAGGCACCAAGCGTGGCAAAGTCCTGTGTCATAGGCCGAATAGATCGCGGTGAAAGCCGGACCGTAGGAGGGGTAGGGCCGGCAATGGCTTTCCTTCGCTGGTGCTATCGCGACAGGAGAAAGTTGGTTAAATTTTATCGCCGTTTTGGTTAAAGCTCCGCCAGAAGTGCAAATATTTCAGAGACCTGGTGTGATTAGGTGCCCGAGGTGCGGCCTCAGTTCTGCCCAGAATGTCTGCGCGGGCAGCACCGCGCCGTCGGGCTGGCGAGCAAATTGAGCTCGACAGCCGGGTAAAGTGGCCCGGCCGATGTCGTAAAGGTCAACCTCGACTCGGGTAGGGGTCCTGTCGGTGATACGGGGATTGGCATTTGCGTGAGTCTGCGGAATTTTATACTTGCGCATCAGACCGACTGGCGTCTGCGGGCGGAGCGGGCGAGGGACGGATAACCACCTTGGTCTTTGTGTCGTCTCCATCCACAACGACAATGGCGGTATCCTGGGCACCTCCAGCCTCTTCATCTGAATCATCGTACTCGCCTGAAAATATTTTTTGTTTGTGTTTCACCGTATTATTTTTGAGAGCAGATGTGAACAAGACAAAGAATATGAGGAGCAACAAGTGAGAAGGAAGCGAATTACATAGCACCGATTAGGGTCTGAAAACTTAAATTTGATAATATCAAGATTTTTGCAGACGAAAAGCGTTTGAAATAGTTGATCTAATAGACGTGCAAATTGTGAACCTACCCTTTGATCTCCGCCACGCATGCTGAATGACACGAGCGCAATATTCTTGCCGCTGACGAAGGAGGGTGCTCGAGATGGGTTCGTATCCCGGCCGGTCGATGTGAATCACTTGTTCCGTTAGCTCCGGAGGCTCCTCGATCTGGTGTCCTTTGCGAGCAAAGAAATCTCGCGTGAGCGCGTCGAGTATGTCGACACAATACACCATGTCTCCTTTGCAGATTGGGATGTCCAGCGCGATCAGTTTGTACTTGTTAGGTTTTGGTATCTGCAGCGGCTCTTCTAGGGCGTTGACGAAGTTCGACAAATGGGAATAGGGCAAGTACTGGGTACCCTTGGGGTCGAACTGCTGCCAGATCTCGTAGTACATATCATAGTCGTCGTCTGTAAGACCTTCTTGGACATCTTCGGTGGCTTGCGAGTAGTTCTCGAGGATGACAGCGATATACATGTTTATGATAACCAGAAATGAGATGATCAGATAGCTGACCAGATAAGCTACGGCCATTCCTTTTTTACCGCAGTTCCCCTCGGTTTCACCATCTTCGTCGATGGTGGGTTCCTCGCAGTCCGTTTCGTCCATGATCGCCGCGAGGACATCACTCCAGCCAGCGGACGTGCACATTTGGAACAGCAAGATCATGGACTGGCCGAACGTTTCGAAATTGAAGTTCTCGTCAATGCCATACCGGTGTTTCACGTTCATAAAAAATGACATGCCGAAGATGGCGTAGATGAACATGACGAGGAATAATAACAGGCAGATGTTGAACAGCGCGGGTAAAGACATGGCGAGGGCGAACAGCAATGTCCGGATTCCACGAGCGCCTTTAACGAGGCGCAATACTCGGCCTACCTTCACGACGCGCACGACACGAAGCAGTGTCGGTGACACGAAGTAGGCGGCGATGAGATCTTTGAGTACAGTTCCGAGGATCGAGAGGATAACGACGACAAAGTCGAACATGTTCCAGGGTTCCTTGAAGTAGTGCCAGCGTAGTGCAAAGATCTTGAGGACGCACTCAGCCGTAAAAACGGCTATAAAAAAGATGTTTAGCCTCTCTAAAATTGATTCAAATAATTCTGATTGTTGGTAGTGCTCCATCGCCATCACTGTCATGTTGAGCACGATGAATATCATAATTGCCATATCGAACATTCGGTTCGTTGTCAGGTCGAATATCATCGCTTGAAGTTTAAACTGCAAGGAGTGGAAACGGTTCGAAAATGTTACCACCGCAGGGAGCTACTTACTGGCTTATATGGCCTAGCCGATGTGGAATTGGAAACATTTTGAAAAATTACAAAGACTGTTCTATAGTTTCGAAATGCGCAAGGTTACTTGATTACTACTCCACTTACTCTCGGCCTGGGTATGGCCTTGGCGGGTTTCTTTGATCCCATTTTCTTCATTGCGTTGTAATATTTCTTCTGGTCTTCGGTCATAAACATTTCCAGGGATCCTCCGGCTTTCTTCTTTTGTTCGTTGAAGTTGTCAATGATCACACCGATGAAGAGATTCAGGGTAAAAAATGCCCCGAAAATGATGAAGAACACGAAGTATAGGTACATGTAGATGTTTACTTCGTAGTCGGGTTGGTCGTCCTTCCCTCTCGAGTCGGTGGCGTGGGCCATGATTTCAGTCCAGCCCTTAAATGTCGCCACTTGGAACAAAGCCAAGTACGCATTGAGCACATTGTCGAAGTTTATCAAGGGGTTTTGCCAGGTATAGTTATTAATTATGCAGGCCTCCTTGTGTGGAATATACGTTGAGTTCAACGTGGTGCCATTGGCGTCCACACAGTGGTAGAACTTGCCGGCAAACATCTGGACCCCCATGATAGAGAAGATCAGCCAGAAAATCAGACAGACCAGCAACACATTGAAGATGGCAGGAATGGCTTGCACTAGAGCGTTAACTACGACCTGAAAGGAGATAAGTCAGATAAAAAGAGAAAAAAGCAGGGGACAGCACACCGATGGCGCTACCATATGTTAGAATTTCCCGAACTCGCTGGTGGTTTTGGTCGAAAGTCCAGAGCATGTTTGCAGTAACCGGCACGAGACACTTTCACCGAGGTAGGTTTAGCCTCCAGATTCAACGCAACGCTTACGCATTCCATGCCAAACTAAGGTACGATACCTTGCCATGTGCTTATTGTCTCGTAACAGCATTTAGATCGGACCTTTATTGTAAGCTTACCGGCAAACCTCTCGTCATCGGATTTTGCGACGGAGGAGCTGGTAAAAAGCAGTAATATATATATATATATATATATATAATTAGCTTGCCTTTGTACGAGCGCGACCACAAAGGCAACAACGGCAGTACTTAGACAATTAAGGTCTTTTTAAAGTCAGCTCCATTTAGTATCGTTCACGGCTTAGGTATTAAGTGGGTTATGTCACTTATGGTGCACTCAGTGGCATGCGTATGGTGGCGTGCGATTTTATGGCGTTCTCATAACATTGCTCATTTATATCTTTAAATTCTCACATTTACCACAAGATCAACCTTCGTGACATCTAATGGCAAGCCCTGTAAAACCTCAGGCATCCCTTTAAATAGTTTAAACGTCGTTGTGTATATTTGAGTTGTCAACACTAGTTCGCACCTAGCTTTCCCCAAGATCCTAGGCTCGACCGACTAGTCCGGTCGCTCTAGATGCGAACCTCAGTTCTAGATCACAAAACTGACGAAAAAAACGAAAAATTCTACATAACACTCACTCATTACTCAATGTCTGCCATGAAAAGTTTCAAGTCCTTTGCCCATTGCTAGGACTCCAGCCGCCAAACCCACACAACTCTACCGACCGTCGTAGCACCATAATAGAGATTGCAAAAACGATTAAAAAAGAAGATCAGTCTTTATCGAGGTTTCGAGCAAAAGGTTGGGAGGAACTCAGCCGAGGCCGCCTGGATAGCCGAGTACATGAATACCGAAAACGGAAGGAGGACAATTAGACGACGCAATGCCTCAATGCAACCAAGCGATTTTATAACTGTGTACGCGTGCTAAGCCGACGATCAACGAAGGTCGAAATGACTACAGACTCATCCGGAACCAGGAGCCTCATTTTATCTTGTGTCGCTCTCATTTTTGTTTCACGAAGCAGGCAGGTACGTGAAAAAGTCGTAGCTGGTCTTGTCGGCATGTACACATCGCCCATGGATATACGCAATGTGTGCACAACGATAGGCGCATAGTAACGGAGGAAATAAGTACCCAGTAGTGAGAAGACCCGGTGGGGCAGGTTTGGAGAAATATGGTAGAACAACCATAGTAAGTTGGTAGATCTGCAGATATATAAAATGCATCGTATGTAATCGCTTTCGAACGGCAGACCTCCGCGTCCACAAGACTATTGTTGTACCTAGAAAAGGTACTCGGAGAATAAAAAAAGGACGTTTGACTCTACTTTTAGTTGATTATTAGGACTGAGATTTTCAAAAGCTTTGAAGGAAAACCGGGTCATGGACAGAAGTATGGCTTCGAACTGTTCTTGGGACCTTTTACGAGCAGACCCAATTAGGACACGGCACAGAACAGTTCTTAAACATACCCCCGTCCCATAAACGGGACCGAATAATAAAAGGAACAATGGTTGGCCATAGGACAGGGCTTTATTTTAGGGGTAAAGGAGGCAGAATACCAATCAACTATTGGTAAAAGAAGGCGGAAAACGAAACAGCTAGAAGTTTGAAAAATAAAAATGTGATTTTTATTGAAAACATGCAGAGCGGATGAATGGCTGGTGTATAAATATGGGTGGCTTTCAATAGCAGGCTAGTGGATGCCAAAGAATACAAAAGCGTAATAGGAATTTATAGATATGCAAACTGGCCCAAGGCTATAAATCGGTGGGCCTTCCTGCAATGCTAACCTCCACAGCAGTGGAATTAAATTTTCTTTACAACGAAGGTTACAGCCAAGGGAAACTATGGCTGTAGTTAATTGATACTTTAGACAAGATTTTCGTGTACAATTTTGGAATTTTGTTAAGGCCTTTTTTATCGGCCGTCGCGGCTAGCTCCATCAATGAGGAAAATTTTCAGTTGAATTTATTATAGGATAGCAAGAGTCGAAATTCCGGTAGTTGAGTTATGCCTGCTTCATCGAAAAAACATTTGACACTCAGTATGCTAAAGTTGTGCAAAAAAAATTCTCATAATATATATGCATATATTGTAGACCCAGTGTAAAAAGGATTAGACACCATAATTCGAGCAGTCCACTAATGCTTGACATCTGGGCGTTTAATGGAGGGATCAGTAAAATCAATCGATTTGTTTTTCTGGGATGCATCGGAATGGTTTAGAATAGAAAGAATAATAAGAAAGAGAAAAATGACAATAGATTGAAACAAAAATAACAACTCGACGAAGAACTTTTTGCGAACCAAGTTTCGCTTAAGTACACCCGGCAATAACAGGGTGTCAGGACGGACTCCGATCCACACACGAAATGAGGTCAAGCGCCGCAAAAACAAAGCAAGCAACCGGGGAGATTATTTAATCGTTTGAATGAAATAGAACGACATTGCCTCAGTTTTAGGTAGCTATGTTCAAAAAACTCAATCATATCACTAGGATCGAGGAAAGAAGGCTTGGGCTATGAGCGAATGGAATGAGTGAGCAAATAAATAAAGCGAGACATGTTTTACATATCGAAAAATAGTCAATATCTATGAGCGTTGGTTGATTTGTCGCTATATACATATTAAGACTTATATAAATGGGAGCTACCATTGTCAAATTGGACATCTAATACTGTGTTAAATTATGCCAGACAGAACAAACCAGAAAACTTAGCGATAGCCAACCGACACAATTTGTCCTAAGGGGGCGGTCTTTAATCAAAGCGAAAACACTTAACGCATTCATGTTATTATAGAGCAAACATATGAAGGGAAACCACCGGATATCAGTAAGCCACGAGGCTCTACGTGAACTATTTTTTGTAAATGAAATGAGATGTGATAAACGATAGTTTGTTTCGTCGCTAGTTTTCTAATACTTATGTATACATATAGTAAATTGAAAAACAAGGCAATGTAGCAAGTCTGTCCTGTTTGGTTCGTTTGTGTTAATGCGGCATCTGAAGTTGTGTTTTTCCATAGAACTTCCGTTGTCCTAATGAACAAGAACAAGCAACAAAACCAAAATGAGGAGTGTGGTAGGAGGTAAAATATTTTGTTAAATACGTCGATGATTCTTACCCTCATGCCTTGGAAGCGGGAAAGCGCTCGAAGTGGACGCAAGGCACGCAGGGTTCTCATGGTCTTGAACGCTTGGATTTTACCGGCTCCCAGCCACGTGGCTACTAGATTGATCACAGATACCTATGGATTAAAGGCAAAGAGGGTGTGATGTAGAACAACGCGGGTTGCAGGAGTGCTCTCAAGAGAGCTTACTCGGCTACCGTCACTGCCCCGGCGCTCGCAGCCAATTCGACCGCTGTCTTCGGCCAGGCCTCTTGTTGCCAGCTCCATCGCTAACGGTCAAGCACCGGGGCCTGCGACGGTTGATGTTGGATGAGGATATGAGTGAGAATGAAATGTGCGTTAGATGCGACATGAATATGTGGGACGATGGATGGAATGGATGATTCACTTTGACAGGTCGCGCTACTGTGTACTCTGTAGACACGGACATGGATTCAGATGAGACACGGAAGATCTTGCAAAATTCGCATTAGTGCGAGGGACTGGAAGGCATAGTCAGGAAGGATGGTTCGTGCGAGAACGATGACAAATGATAATAGTATATTGGTGGATAATAGGGAAATGATGATAATATAAGGGATAATAAGTAGGGGAGTCTATAGGTGTGTGTATGGGAAATAAAAGGATCGGGAATTATTGGGTGGAGGGCTTCCGTATATATTGTCAATCCGCGCGATGGTGATCGTTTGACGAGTTTTTGCCAAGATGTGATGGCGGTCATCAACACCAAGGCCGACTGTTTGGAGCAGTTGGCCCTTCACCTATTTGCAACCTTTTAGGGCGGCTCTTCTTGGCTTTAAAATGTTATGAGCTTCTGCGATTGTGCAGAGGTCATTCGCTCGAAGACCTTCTGCTGAAGTACTGCTTGGCAATGAAGATGCTGACGCGCCCATGATGGCACGTTACGCACGGAGAAGTGAAGTGTTGTTGTTGATTTGGATATCTTCTTTGTCCTCCTCTTCTTCGATGCATATAAAGATATAGTCATAGACATTCAGATAAATCGAAATGACTTACTTTCTAGCAAGAGGCACCTCGAACGAGACACGCTCCCAACTCTACGGTGGCCGTTGAATGTGTCGCCCAGGCAACAAGGATGCAAATACACCTAAGAGTTTAGTTTCTAGTCTAACATTTCTAGTCTACGGTCAAGTCACTAGTTTGCTAGTTACCGCTAGAACTTTCCAAGTCAGTCATACAGTCCTGCTACTCGCTAATACACGCCTGCTATACACGCCAATCTCTGCTACCAAGTGTCCCATTCATGAATAAACGTCATGTTACGTTTCATACCGGCTAAGGCCTCTAATACCGAGCAGTTTGATCGCTTGCAAGTTTAGAATTGATTATTGCACAGATCCACGATATACACATATAGAGACATGTATATGTATATATAAATATACATCGGGCAGTTGTTTTTCACTGGTGCAGGTCGGCGCAAGCCTCCACTCCCAGTGCTCTTCGTATTTTTGCAAGTAAAGAGAAGCGAGAAAGTAGCTTTTCTCCGAAATTTCAGAAAGGTACGATCAAACAGATGACGTTATCGGCTTTACGTATACTTAATTACACACTATTATGCCCTTCCACCAAATCTCTGCTTTCCTATTATAGATCACTTCCAAGCAAGACGTGTCACATATAATACGCATTTATCTCTCTCAATTTCCCTTTTTCCTTCTCTTCTTCTCTTATCTATTTGATTCTCTACATAGTATTAGCCGACAGAAACGAAATATGTATATATACATATGTACCACACCCGAGCTTGCACGACACACAGTGCTCTGTCTGCAGACGTCCCATGCGCTGGCGCCGTGAGCGGTGCACACCAGCGCTGCCGCGGTTCCCATCCTCGACACATGATTTTCAATACACGTATATTGTAAACCAGTTACAGTGAAAAGGTAAGGCAGGCGAGCTAAACGTCGTCAAAAAGAAGAACGCGCTATATAGAACTTGAATGACACGATGAGTAAACGGATACGAGAAGCGAAAGGCGGATTTATTAATAGAGACCGCAAATCGAGATACCCGTAGGACCAACGCAGTGGAGGAAAGGCACCGCAAGCGGAAGACGCTGCAGCAGTCGTTATTATAGTAGTTGTAGTAATCATAGTTCGAGCAGATATCGAACTCTAGCGGAGCGAGCTCTTCTTAGTCTAGCGCCAAATCTCGTTTTCAAAGCAACGACCAGTCATCAAATCAGTCATCAATCATATCATCAACCATCACACCGAAGCAACCAACAACGCTAGCTTGTTCAATTCACTCAAGTGCCCGTCAATCCACTCAAGGTTTGCTCCAACTCCAGTACGTGGCTTGTAGTCTAGTTGTGGTGGAAATTTAAATATTTAGAAAGTAGGTAGCTGTGGTGGTTTATTCGAGACACACAAACAGTGCACCCCTAGCCAACCCGCTGAGATGGGAGTCAATTTTTTTATCAGAGCTTGATGTAGGCTATGCAGTTTTTTACTGCAACCTGACTGCGGGAGAGTGGTCAACAAAGAAGCTATAGGCTCAAAAGCAGACGAGCTTAAATACAGTTCATAAGATGAATAACTATTTATCGAGTAATATATAGATAAATAGATAGACAACTAGATATATCCCATTCTCTATAGGCCGGGTTGGTTCGGTTTTGTTCTGTCCGATTTGTTCCGTTTCTACTTACTCGCATCCCTTCCAGCCGAGACATGGCACGAAGGGGTCGAAGCGCCCGAAGGGTTCGCATTGTCTTAAATGCAGGTACTTTCCCAAAACCCATCATAGTTACTGCCAGATTAATAACCGATACCTGTCGAATAAGAGGACGTTATTGGAGCTAAATGATTTAGCCGGAACGAAGCGATCAACGTAACGAGCAGTAAAATCAACTACGCTTCTGATTTGCTGTCGTTTCTTCTACGAAATGTTTTTTTCTGTGTTTGCTGTTCCAATGATCGTGTCGTCACCCGCCCCTTTTCTCCAACTCTCGCTCTTTTGTGAGCACGCGCACATACATCGTACACCTCCAACTGTAAGGCGATCTACGAGCGCCTGACGCCCTGCAATGGCTGCTTGATTTCAGCTTGTGTGAGGTCGATCTTCGATCGTTGCTGTGTTGTCGACGTAGCAGAGGACAGAAGTACCGGGTGTCTCAGAGTACATCGTCGCTAGGCCTTTTGGGTATCCAAAAAAAGCAAGCAACAAAACATTGCGCGCAACTAAGGGGCAAGATGAGGTAACCAAGACAACAGAAGTGGACTAACGAGATGAAAACCGACCACAAAAACTTAATCGAACTTACGAAGACGACTGGCGCATTACTGTGATATTAGCTACACGCAATCTATTTAATATTATCAACTCTTTATAAATCGTTACCATGCTCCCCTATCGATCTGTTACAAACGATATTTCTTGACTGAAATTTGAAGAAATCTATCTTTTTTATAGGGTGTGACTAAATATCTGATATTAATCTGCAAGTCGTCTCCGTCTACTGAACATAAAGGATGACCGCCTCTTGAGTCGGTCCAACAAGGAAAACCTTTCCAGTGTTGGTACTCCGGACTCCGACACACAAAGGCGTGCTACTCACGAGTACGATGACAAAGTCGAGCCAACACCACGCGTTGGTGAAGTACTTCTGGAAACCGAAGGCTAGCCATTTAAGTAACATTTCGAAGAAGAATATCACGGTGAACGTCTTGTCCATCACGTTCAGTATACTGATCAGCCACTGGCGTTGTTTCAGGTTTACGTCTTCCAGAGCCTGCGTATGGGCGCATCAATACATATATGTATATCGAGTTAATGCGTAACATGAAATTCACCCAATTCGTAGCCGGGTCTCGGACATGTTCGCATACGTCAACGTTTAAGTTATTCAGGTTAGCCAAAAATTCAATTAACCCTTGATTCTGCTCCAATACTTACCAATGCGAGGCTACTGGTCAAGATGAGGACGACGACAATGGTCTCGAAGTACTTATTCTCGACCAGAGCGAATGCTTGCGCCCGGTACATTTTGTACTTGGCGAAAAGAGGCTGGGAATCATTGAATATGCAGCAGCAGGCGAACTTGACGTAGCAGCATTCGGGGCAACAATCTGCGGGCAGCTCGGGGATGATGAGATCAGAAGCCGCTGTTTCCAGAGCTCCTCCTTCTAGATGCTCTTTGTCCTCAGCTCCATCTTCACCGTCACCATCCTTTCCCTCGGCTTCGGCAGCAGGAGAGGCCGCCGCTTCGCCTCCAGCGTCATTGGCCACGCCCTCCGGTTTGCCATCGACTTCGTCGCTACCACCGGCGGACTTCTCTCGAAATCCGGCCAGGCTCACAGGTGTTACGTCTATTTCATGACAAATCAACGATAAAATTCATGTATGGCCATGAACATGGTTTCAAAACACTCAGAAGTAAAGCAGAAAAGGAATGCTGGCAAAGCAAGTACTAGATTTTGACCCTTACACAAAAGAGAGTACGTTCATACGGTTCTGCAATCCTATTCTGCTTCATCATCATTTTCGTCGATTTTTCTATTCCTTTATCTGTCTCTTTTCTCCTCTTATTTGGCCACCTTAGTTAGGACGGCATGCGATTAGCGTAGAGAGACAACGACTAGGCTTCAGCAGTATCGGAAAGGGGTAAGACTTTGAATTCTGGGCGTAAAGCCCTAAGGAACTTACCGGCGAACTGGGTGTTATTATCAGCGTGATCGAGGTCCGGCTCTCCACGATCACTAAATCGGACGGACGCAGAACCAGTTCCAGTCGTGAGCGGTGTGGTGAGACTATTTTCAGTTGCTGTCGGCCCACAACCGCCGGATGTTGTTGTTATACGCGGCCCGCCAGGTGGTAGCACTAGAGAATCATGGCCGTGTGGTTGGTCAACGATACAGGAGGGCGAGCCGAGAGGCGTGGAGGCCCCGAGCTCCGTGTCTTGCATGAGACCCTCGCCGTTAGATTTCACCAGGCAAAAATCGGGTCCTGGGTGAACTTTGTTGCTAAATTCTTTGGAGTTGCCAATGATAGGTCGGGAATTGTTTTTAAGCTTCTGCATAACAATCACCTGCGCCTGTTGCTTATCAGCTTGAAAACCAATGTCCAACCTACATATACGTATCGATGCATGGCAAAGTAGAAGAGCGTATAGAAACACACAGGAAGCAGAGTCGGAAAGAAGAAGGCCATCGGAGAAGAAAAGTAGGTACAGTAGGAGAGAGTACATAGAAACAAAAATGATGTCGACATACAAAAAAAAATAGTAAAAAGAACAACAAACATTTTTAACAGTTAGTATCTTTACGCATCGTGTACATACAGAGAGGATAAATATGGCGACAGGCCACCAAGGACTCAGTTAGCTCAAACACAAAATTAAACTTCCATAATAATATCACATACATCGTAGAGAGTAAAAATTTAAAAAAACGCGCGTTGCCAGAACTATTTTTGGCAACTGTTTTCATCTTCAATGGTGGACAGCAACAATCCAGTCAAAGCTGACAGGCTTTATACAGACTAACGACAATAACAGGAAACGATGCTAACATCTTGTTTTCTGATATTTGTTTGCATATGCTAGTGGAGAATAGATGATTAATTCGCCAATCTCCCCAACAGTTGCCTACTTTTCGAGAAAACCGAAGAAATGTAGAGATTTTTTAACAAATGTGTAAGTTTTCCAAAGTGTTCTGCTAAATAACGTTATAAATTTTATCTCTCACCTACAAATGACAAGTATAAACAAGTGTGTGTGGTGGGTTTCAAATGAATATCCATGAAAGACATTTCTACAATTAATAACCGTGAGAAAATAACTAGAAATCGGGTGTTATTTACCATTAAACTCTTTTTCGGAAATATAACTTCATTGAGGAGAATACCGCATTGTTTTTCTAAAGCGGAAGTCCTCAAAACGCTTTCGTAGAATTTTAAAAATACACAAACAAGAAGGCGACCCAATGAATGTCTGTAGATAAAGACATACATTAACTATGTACATGTAAACGAATATTTTGTACAGAACCGAAGAATGTTTTATGCACTTTATGGAGCTGGCTATCCACATGTATATGAATAGTCATACGTCACACAATGGGAGTTGTACACTTGAAGTTGTTGAAGAACCCGACGAACATTGCGATGCTGCTACGAATAAAGGGCCCTTTTTTGTTTTCTGATAACGTTTGCTATTACGTACAGCGATACCAACGAAATTTTGCTATTTTATAGTTAAGATTGTTTATTGTGTTGGCCATGCTAATTAAATATCGGTTTTTTAGTATTTGTCTCTGTACATATGGATCTTTAGAACTTGCCTATCGATGAGTTCGGGCGTGGGACTATCCTTCTTGATGACCTGTCCGTCCATTATGATGACGCCTGTGTCAAGATCTAACTCTTCCGGGTATGTTTGATCCGAGATCTGGTTGCGCTGTTTGCCCGAACATAGCTGTAACATTGGAACAACCACAACCTGTGAGGCTCCGGACGGCAGCGGGATGGCGCGCCAACAATCGAATCATCAACAGCGATTGTAGAGACAACAGCTCCGGAGGCTCGAAATACGTTAGACCCACCTTAAAGAAGATAACTTCGCTTCTACTTATTCGACATAACATTTTTTCAACTGGCGCTCTTCCCTACCCTTTCGTAGGATAAGTAAATATTTTGGCCGTAGTGATTCAATTTCAGTGTTTGCTAAGTACATGCTCGCCCCTGGGGAAATACCTTCCAAGAAATTGTCATGATGCAGCTGTCCGATAGAGTAGTCCATAAAAAACGAGAGCATGTCTAGTCATCGAAGAGTTACAAAAGCAGTGTAGACCGACAAACCGGCACAAAAAATGCAGCTCCCGTGGCAGAGTGAGCCTTTAGATGTCTAACAAATCTAAAGAACCTACTTTTATGAGTGGTAAAACGTGAAGCCAGATTTTCTGGCTAAGTTTTATATATTGCACCGCTACGCTTGAAGGAGCCTCGTATAAGACTAGAGTTGATACTGACCTCCAAAGGTGATTGTTGTCGCTAGTAATTACCGCTTAAGTCAGTGTCTTGCAACGGAATGTAAATAATTATAATCGTACACTTTGCACCTCGTACGTCGCAAGAAAAGTCGTTTTTAAATTGGTTACAAAACCTGAGCACGTCAGACAAGCAACGCATCTCGGGTTTCAATATGCGACCCAACTGGTGACACCAATAAAAACTTTCCAACTTTAAACGAAAGGCAGAGCATCATAAATCGTATTCATCATTCCACTAAAATCGGTGACTAAATTCAGTACTACCTTCTACGTTTAGCACTATCTTCTATAAAAAGTATACTTGAAATGTGAACGTTTTTTTCCCATGAATGTGCTATTCATTCAATGCAGCCTGCCAAGCAAATGTCCGGAGACTATCGTCAAACACTGACCCCCCGATAGTTGCAGTCAATCACAAATCTCGCTTGTCGATTAGCTAGGCAGTAGTGCTGTGTGCTAGACGATATTCGTGCATTGTTGTGTGCATGCGTTACGTAAGGTCGTTCCGAGCATCCTCGTAAACTTAGCTTTTGAGCTCATTAGCGAAATTCTAACGCTCCGGAGCCACGCGCCATCAGCACAAACTAAGCCAGGCGCGTGCGCTGGCTATACGGCCTGTCTGTAAAGGATTGTTCACTGAGTTTCAAGTGCGTTTCTCCGAGCATCACACTCTCTGAGCTTACTCAAAAATACTGCGGTTAAACTAATAAGCTACCCTCGACTAAACCACCCCGTTTATATTTTTCATAATCTCGTGAAGCGTTCCGGCCTCCTGAGGGCGATCTGGACACGGCCAAATCTTTCTGGGCAAGGAAAATGCTTGAACAACGTCTGCCTAAATCCCAAGCAGACTTGCACGTTTGACGACACCAGGCGACCACCTCGTTAATGCGATCCAGCTTCGATGGATAATTGTGGATCGCAGAATGGAACAATGCAGTGCAAAGGCCACGTGCTAGATCTTGCAGGACGTTATTAATCAATTAGTTTTCGATACAAAGTTGAAGCAGTGCACGCCAGAACAGCAGTTCAGTCTTCCTCTAACGTTGTATCTACGCAGGCCACTAATGAGCGTACGTGTCATTTCTTGTTAGCTACGGTAATACACTCACTTCCCACAGTCGTGTCACTTCTATTTCGACGACTTGGTTAAATAAAACTCACTGGCTACCATTCGGATGCTCTAGATGACTCACTCAAACAAGTGCATTCCAGACACCCGATGGTCCTACTTTATCATTTTCGCATTCACAAGACGCATCCTCTTTGACGCCTTCTTCCCCTTAGCGCCTCTTCCTCCCATCTCCCTGCTGCTTAACGGAAGAGGTTTACGCATTCACCTAAACAGCAACTAAATTATCCACTACTACTATACTAGGCCCTTGAACGTCTAGCCAAATACTCTACGTGTACGTTATACGGCTGTTGTTCGAAGCCAACCAGCCAGCCAATCCACTCGACGCGACTGGTGAGCGAAGCGTCCGGAGCGGCGTTTGTTCCATCGTTCACTACTCACATGTATTAATCGTGCAGGCGAAAAAGCTGTGCTTTCTTAGTGTCAATCACACTTCGTCGTACTCACGCGCATTGCCACCACCGCCTCTTGTTCCGTTTTATTTAGTGTCCTCGTACCCTGTCCGCTCCTCAACCTCAAATGCGGATGCGCACGAGGACTGTTCTCTCTGTGTGGTTTGGTTAGACCACTGTCCGATCAGACGAGTCAGATCAAACCCTGTCGGCGCCCAACTTGGGTGCCTCCGGCTAATCGAAACTTAAACGGCTGGTGGATAAATAAATGCGTGTGAGACTCTGAGGTGACGACGACGCTGTTGTAATATACTCGTGTTGACGTGCACATCACCGCTGCCGCCGAGCAAGCCGCTGTGCGTCGATCTAACGCTCATGCACATGTTGTTATCACCTACCATGAATAGATCTCGAAATTTTTTTTTCACCCATCTTCCGGCTCGATGGAAGCGGTCAATGGCTTCTTGAAGTTTCTTCGTATCACCAGAATCTGGGTTGGCCTGAAATGCAAAATATTTTCTTTTAGTTGTTAATGTGCTCGTGTGTGTTTCGCCGTGCTCAAAGCTGCTACTACTACTACTGCTACTACTGCTACTGCTACTACTGCTACTACTGCTACTGCTACTACTGCTACTGCTACTACTGCTACTACTGCTACTGCTACTACTGCTACTACTGCTATTACTGCTACTGCTACTACTATGGTCTACAATAGGAATAAAAGAACAAGAACATTCTCTTCGTTTTTCGCTGAACTTGTTCGTAATGATCGTAATTATTAGTGCTCGTTGAACTGACATTTCTAGCAGGCGTGTGACGTCCGAGTATCTGTCAGAGTATCGGCTATTTGCGTCAGGTTGTAGCAGGCGAACAGTTCTGGGGTTCTAGGGTCAACTTCTAGGGTTATTGGTCAGCTATCATTGGTCTTCTGACCCCGATGTGAGTCTCAAATAAAATACGAGTTGTACCCTTACCGATGATGGTGTTCGACATAGCGGTGCTGGACCGACTCAAATCTATCGAATTCCGCGCTCAAATATATCTCGACGGTCACCTTGACCTTAATGTTATGCTAAGGAAAATTTCGGCTCAATGTTGATTTCGACTTCACTGGATTAGTAGCAGCGGTGGATTTCGCAAAGCCCACCAACCAGATTACACTACACCTTACAAAAACGGTCGTCACGAATACTCGTTTAAAGAAGAACGAGGAAAAGGGTCCGCGTGTAGAGAAAGCATCAACTAGACAGGCAATTTCAATTCAACACTGGCCCGCGTATGGCCAACAGCAGCATCTACGGCGGCCCCCACTTTCGTGCACTCCTTCGTGCTTTAGTGTGTGCAGCAATGCAGAACGGTAGCAGCACTGTCAACCGACGAAACTATTTTCTCATTTGGATTCCATTTTCGAGACCTCGTTGCCGCGGGTGGTTGCGGTGTGGCCGGCCGATGCCGGAACACTGGGCGGCCAGCAGTAGAAAACTCGGAACGGGGAGAGGCCCTCGTTGTCCCTTGGCGGCGTCCCGAACGCATCGCGAATGCGATCAAATTCTGTTGGTTTCTCGTTCACGAAGGCTACTACACTACCTTTCGGACCCTGCACGCCCCCTCAATCCTTCCAACCACCCCGAAAAACGTGCATTTCCGAAGGGGCCAAAAAGCTTGTTGATGTCATCACCAGGGTGTCCGTCATCTGACCGCGTTTCTTCTGCTCTTGCGACTATCCGTGTTGTTCGTTATTGTTTCACTATTGCTAGGATCGAGTGCATTTGACATATTTCCTGATCCGACTGGTTAGGATTATTCCAGTCGCCATTCCAGTAGCGGACTCATCGCAGTTCAAGTAGATCATCCCAGGCTGTTGTCGCATTTAGTCCGAGTTCCAACATCCGACGTTCATGCATGACACTAATCAAGCGCTTCAAGCTAATCAAGCACTCACTAAGCAAGCATTTGATTGCATATCTCACACGCATGGCGTTTATCGGTAGGCGGTTATCGTTTCGTAGCTATCGCGTAGAGCGTCACGGTGACGTCGCAAACGTTTTCGAACCTGTGATAGATTGGACGCTCCGAACGAGGAGAGCAACAGGGCCAAGAAGAGGTTGAGCACGACCAGATTGCCAATGACGACGGTGGCGAGGAAGAACGGGATACAGGGCCAGCCCGAAACCCACATACAATCCCACATCGACTCGATCCACTCGCCGCACAGCACCCGGAAGACGATCATTAACGAGTGCATGAAATCCAGGAAGTTCCAACGGGGCACTTTCTGCTCCGGGAACCTGCAAATGTCAAACAGCACAAAATGGTCAAGCCGAGGGTGTCCGCGTATAGTCGGTCGGTCGGTCGATCGGTCGGTCGGTCGGTCGGTCGGTCGGTCGGTCGGTCGTCTTCTATCACTGAGTCATAGGATATTGTTTATTATTTCTAGGAGAACATCAAACTCTACGACAGCGTTCAACTACAGCGACGTCGAGGATCGACACATCGAGTAGGCGATGCAAACGCCGATGAACGGCTAAATCTCTCTACTTGTGATCGCGTCATACGTTCGTCGCTTTCTCGCCATGCACGAAAAACCACCGTCTAGTAGTACTAGTAGTAGTAGTACTAGTAATGGTAGTGTAGTGTAGTGGTAACAGCACGTGTAAGCAAGCATCAGTAAACGACCGTCAGAACCCCGACATAGACAAGTGGACGGGGAATGGAGTGGGGTAGAGACGGTGTGGGTAAGATCTGCGCTGTCCCGTAAGGAAGTGTAGGGGTGGCTCACTTAACGTTATGAGTGGGTGTGGCCGTCTGGCGGTCTTACGGACTTGCGACCAGGCCACCGAGTGCTTGCCCCACGTGCCCCCAGGAGGGAAACCCGTCTGTGGAGAATAGGAAATAGAGACGGGTCAGAGAAGAAGCGACCGCCGACCCCTAACGACCCTAGAAAACACCACTAAGAAACCATACACGGACACTCCTCTGGTCAGGTCGAGCCAAGCCTAACCCCAAGTGGTCCCGTGTGCCTGTAATAAGTAAGGCCTGTCAGCATCCGTAGCATTTTCCGCTATTGACGTTGCTGCTGCTCAAGCGGCGACGGTGGTGGTGGTGGTGGTCTATGTGAACGAAGTTCCCATAACCGTCGTAGCCAGCCACTATATCGATAAAGTTGACTTTTGTCCCCGCTAGTAGTGCAAGCGTCTGGCTTATGTCGTACGACGCATAGAAGCAAAAAGGTTAGACGCAGGCGAAGCACGAGATGGCGGTACTTACAGACACTTGTTGTCGGTGTAGTTCTTGCCGAAAAGTTGCATGCCCATGACGGCAAATATGAATATGATGATTCCCAACACGAAGGTCAGGTTACCCAGGGCACCTATCGTCTTGCCCATGATCGAGATCAGTAGATTCAATGTTGGCCATGACTTGGCCAGTTTGAAGACTCTCAACTGTAATAAACACGATTAAACGGGTGAAGCAAGGCAATGTGCCCTTGTCCTTGATGTCGCGTGATAATGCGCTTTGAAATGTGTGTGTGTGTGTGTGTGTGTGTGTGTGTGTGTGTGTGTGTGTGTGTGTGTGTGTGTG
>MNPL01018567.1:26742-40135 GCA_002081605.1 Tropilaelaps mercedesae
AACAAGGTGAAAGTGGGGGAACGAGACTGACAGAGCAAAGGGAGTAATATCAGAAGAGATTTGGGGTTGTCAAATCAGTCAGAAAACGACCCCCGGGGCTTAAGCTTCTGTAGTAAAAACAGCTGCGGCAACCGCCATCGTTTGACGAGCCTTCAGGTGCTTTGCGTTTGCAGGTGGCTGGTCGAAGTATCGCTGCTAGGCAAGAGGAAGAGGTGGGTGCGGGTGGCCATGATGGTGGCGTCCATTGTGCGCCACAGCCACCACCACCACCACACAGGGTCGATGGATCGATAACATCGAAGGGTCATTCATAACGCGAGTCCAGTAGTAGTGGGGGGCCAGCCACCAACGGCCGTCTACAGTCGTAGCCGCTGTCGTTCGCCCCCCACCTAACTCGCCACCATCCATACTCCAAGTCAACATCCAGGCACAACCTGATTTGACATTACCTGCCCTGTCACAGCGGCGCCATGACGAAGCTAAATAGAGAGCTGGACAGAGGAGACATGCGATCCAATGGCGAGAGAGAAAGAGGAGTTGCTAAAGGCCAACAAGTCCAACAACAACAACTCGAAAGTATAGATGATTTCACTTCATGCATAAAGAGCTGTATCCAATGTATCGAGCGCTCCAACTGCGAGCTCCGTCCGTCCGTCTGGGAGGCAGGAAGCTTAGGGTGTGACGGAGGCAATAATTTACGCACAAAAACTGAACTGACGATGATCGGCGTAATGCTAACTTGTGTAGACGCATTTGCTCGTAGGCTCGTATGAGGTACAGGCAAAAGTACATGTAGACACACACACACACACACACACACTGACCAGCTCGGTGGCTGACACGCTTTTTTTGTTTTTTCCCAGTTTCACGCTGACACGTTAGCCTGTTCAGACTGCTCTGCTCAGGTCTCTTTCTCTCCCTGGATTAGGAAAGGAATTGATAAATATGTGCAGTGTCGTTTCATTTGCGACAAATGACGGGTGACATTCGTATGGCTATAGAAGACCAGTGCAAGGCAGTGTGGCTGCCTGGCTGGTTTTGCGTAGACGACACGTAGATGACACGTAGATGACACGTAGATGATGACAGTCATATGACATTGACGTAATACTCACCAGTCGAAATGAACGCAGCACAGACAGTCCTTGGACACCTTCTAAGCCTAATTCGAGTAACGACAGTGCAACAATGATGAAATCAAATATATTCCAACCTTCCTTAAAATAATTCTTTGGACTTTTTGCCATGAGCTTCATCGTTGCTTCGATGGCAAACGTGGCCGTGAAGAACTGAAATCACAAAAGGTAACAACACCACGTTGTAACGAGGAGACAAAATGGTGAGTTGTATTTGAGTTCCTGAGTGCTGTTCGCTTTCATGAAATTCCGGACTTGTTTGTGTTGTGGTCCTGTTTTAGAGCGACAGCATAAACTTATGATGATGGTGCCGCACACAGAGGTTTGTTTATTGCCATGTCGGTCTGATTTGCGCTAAAATAAGAATACGCGTGGCCAAAAACGCAGAAAGTGAACCATGTGGTTTCGTTGACATAAATGTACAGACAAACGTACTGTCGTCGAAACGTACAAAAAAATAAATGTTAAAATACTACACGATGGCAGCATGGCCACCGCAGATGGCAGAAATGGCGCCCTCGGTGTGGTCTTTAGTGCATTATTTCATAAAACAGGCGAATATCGACGAAATAGCGAGCGTAACCGTACGCTGTATGTCAGCGGCGAGGAATGCTATTACTATTATTAGGTATTCGACGTCTGACAGTGTCGTAAAAGCGTTTGACTTCGACGCCCTGGCGCATTCGGCGGTTGACGCCGCTTACCCGCGCACGCAACTCACATAGTTTCCTGAGCGGAGAACATTTTCAAAATCTCGATCCATGTCGTGGTGGTCCATGGCCATAAATAGCGTGTTGACAACGATGCACAGTGTGATGAACAGTTCCATAAACGGATCAAATACAATGAGACCGATAATCTCTTGGGCGCGAATCCAGCACCAACAGCAGTCCCACACGCAGAAGATATCGATGCACTTGAGACAGCCAGCCAGGCATTTTTCCTTCCATTTAGCCTCTTCCTCCTCTTCCAACGAACCTTCGTCTTCATCGTCTGTCGAAAAATAATAGATTGACACTGCCGGTTAAACATGTAGTTAGCCCGTCCGCGAAGCCCCCAGACAAACGCTACCTAGTAACGCGATCATGCGTTTAGTTGAGCGGTGAATGGCGGTGCTTTGGTGCGAATGGCCCCTTGAGCCGTCTCACGAAACCGGGTGAGACGGCGCAAGGGGCCCTACCTACACCGGACAGAGAAACAAACAAACAAACAGGACCGGATCTCTTCGCCGGAGATTCGTGTTCTCAACTGTACTTGGTTTCTTTTGCTCACGTTTATCTCTAGAACATCCAACCCAACTCGACAAACTGCGTCCTCTCGTCGTATGCCTCATCCTCGAGTCGTTCCGAATCGGCCAGCTAAACACAGCGTCACTCTTGTAAATGATCGATCACGATGGTCTTGACCGACGTCGCACAACCAACGCAAGATAGGAACGAGGATGAGTTGGCTCAACCGTCAGGAGTCAGGAGTGAATGCATACAAAATATGAAACATCATCGAGATCCGAGCCACTTACGTAACAGGCATACGCGACATTGACTGCACCGTAGCAGAAGTCACCCCGCAACGACGAGGCTCGTGTACGTCTAGGCAAAACGACAAAGCTAACGAATACCGGCCATGCCCCAGTGTTCCTCACCGAGGGCAACGGCGGGGCCTCGCAACAATGACAACAACAACAATGACAACAACAACACTTAGGTTCATTACCTTACCTTTAGCTGGAATAGGGTGGATGCTTTTTGCTTTTCGACTCACCCAGGGAGAGGAAGGCGGAAGACGTGGCATTGAATGTATTTGGACTAGTCCGATAGGATTGGACGTTTTTAGTGCAAAAAACGCTTGACTCCATGAAATGACCCCGTTCCGAGGGGCTATTCGGTTCCTAATTTGGTTACGTACGTCGAGTAGTGGTTAGCCTGGCCTTCACGGCTAACCACGATAGGGAATCTGCGTGGGAGTGAGTACATCGACCCTTCTAACTTTAGCTGGCATCTAACTCATTGCCGGTTTCACTGTTCTAGCGCAAACCTAACACAATTTCGTCAACTCAGGATCGTGTATGCGAGTTTCGGAAACGAACAAGTGAAGACCAGGATCCGCTCTGCGGTTTCGATTTCTCCCGATTCCCGCCGAGGGAATGCGAAATGCTAATCTGCTTCTCGATGATGTTCGTGTGATTGGCGGAACGATCACAAAGTTGTTCATGAGAGATGGTCAATATCAAATGAAATGGCGCTAGCGATTAACAAGTGACTAAAGGTGAATCTTTGCAAGAATTCCACCTATCCTAGGCACACAAACGCGTCGGCCAGGAGAGCGTCCTTGTACCAGAATATCTCGAAGCAGGAGCCGATTTACTCAAACGAGGACCGGGCCAACGGTTTGAGACGTTCACAACAACGTATTCCAACATTTATCCTCTTGAGTACGTCTCTTCGGGGGGCAAGGGCAATCTGGCTTTATGCCCTCTGGACCGTCGTCGATTTCGGTGAAGTCCACGACTCCGACAGATCGTTATGCTCCTAGCCCGTAATAATTATCCGGCGTCATTCCTCGCAATGCAATCGCATTCGAAAAGCAGAAGCGAACAAGCTTTAAGCCACAGCGAGCAAACGAGTGATTCGCGAGTTGCTCCATCTCTCGGTGGTGTCTAGTTCACTACGGGAACCCGTGCCGAATCGGCTCACTGACCGCGAGCGACTGTTCATCATGCAAAAGCGCCGAAAACTGTAAGCACAGCCGTTCTCAGCCTGTCCGTCTCAGACTGTCCACATCACCTACGAACTACCTAGGACGACGTAGTCGTCGTCGCGTTTAGGTTGCGCAGGTCGTTCGATATTGAAGCGTGCGAAACGACGTTTGTGAAACGCTCGCTTGAGGTGACTTGCGCTCTCTACTGAGTCGTGTGTAGCGAACTTCGTCAAGGTGACACTTCCGCACCGAAATCTTCGCATGCGGCCGAGATGCCGATGAGTTGCGGCCGACGATGTTGGACATGATCTGTGTGCCGAAGTGTCCTGGTTTCGGTCTTCAGTTCGTCATGCTGAAGTGTGCAGGTCTGGTGCAGGTTTGCCACTCGATCGGGGGCCTAGGCCCTCCCTCTACTACTGGACTGATTGATTTGTTTAATCAACCGTTAATGTTGTTCCCACTTGGAATAAGGTGGTGGACGTTGCCAGACGAAGTTACCTTGGACCTTGCACAGCCTCCAGATGAGCGGCGCCCAGGAGCCACGTTTTGAAAGACGAAATAGAAGAAGAAATAGTTCGAATAGATTCAGAGTTTGGAAGAAACGTGAAATCGCATTTGCTCATTCAGGTGGTCTTCAAAGTGTGTGTATCCAAAAGTTGGACTAGGTATGTCTTACATGGCGGAAAATACGACCCCTATTTTGTCGCTCGTCGTTTAGGCCAACAAATCTGGTGCTCGGGAGACGGAATTTCATGATGGCCCTTGATTCTAGCTGGCCGACTCCTGGTTATTTGCAGTGGCATATTTGGACAAAGTAGCTCTGGGCAGCTTCAAATTTCGACGAGAGGAATCGAACAACTGAAAGGGTCTGCAACGTATTTGTGTGGCACCATCTATGAGGCACATTTAGACGGCATGAAGAAGGCCAGATCCTACGAAATCGGTCTGCAACAGCTGCGACGCGGTCCTAGAAAACGGCCTTGTGGCACGCCCAAGGATGATACATCGAGTTTACATAACTCGCCCGACGATTAGCATGAACGACGACGCTAAACGAATGCTTCTCTACAATTTTGTTCATTCCTTATATATATATATATATATAGGTTCTAATTGCTTGTAGGAATTCGACCGACAAGCATTGTTGAAGGTTGGATGTTACGCGCTCTGATGAGCTGTGGACTGGGTGGCCAGGGACAGAGGCACTCATGAGCGCATTACAGTGGAGCTCTGTAACCAGAGGGCTTCTGGAGGTTGGACAGAGGGCGCGACGCACGCAAGGTCGCTTGTCTCATTCGAGCCAAACGGACTGAGAGCATGTGTGGGACGTTGGCCGCCACTGGGGCCCCGGGGACGAGGGGACGTCACGGCCTCCACTCAGACATGCGGCCACATTCGAGCTTCACGGAATCGAGGAGAAGGCTAGAACTAGTTCGGGCTGGTGGGTGAAGGGCCCCAGCTTTTGGGCGCTCCGTCTATGTAGAACGTTAATGAGCGGGGGCGTGCAAACGTCTCATGTATGGCGGTGGCCACTCCGCTAGCGGCCAAGTGAACTATTACGGTTTCGGTCGACTTTAAATTAACGGGTTTCACGGGTGTACATGGTTGGTGACCGCCTAAATAGCACAACTACGCCGGTCAGCAGCGAGTCCAACGGTGGACGATGCTGGCGGAGCGGATCGAGACGAGGTCACGTGGCTAAATACTTGAACACACTCTCATACTAGTTCCAACAGAGAAGACACACACACACAAAAAAAAAACAACAGCGCTTGCTACCGTTTGAGCGCCTGTATCCAGAATTTTCGTAACTTCGAGCGGACAGTTCGGATGAACTAAACGCCAATGAAATGGCAATAAAAAAAAAACTGCAACCCAATTAAATGACAGCTGTCTCTTTGAAAGGGGCATGTATGCACGTGTAGTGGTAGTGGTAGTGTAGTGGTAGTGGTCGTTCAATTGAACATTTCTAGCGATTTTCCCTGTCCAGACGTCACGTCGATGGGCACTTGGGGAAATGCTGACGCCCCGATCCGCAATGACTTCGTGGCAAGTTTGCCTTTGTAACAGGAACGTCCATATACACACAAACAAGTGATACATAGCGGTCTGGAAAAAAAAAACAACTCATATGCATGTGCTCGTATATACGCATACAGTACAGCCAGAAGCGTGTGTGGTAAAAAAGCATGAATTGAAAATTGGATCTTGTCCGCCGCCGCCGCCGCCGCCGTCGTCGTCTTAGCATTAGAAGGAATGACTTAGCCATCCCAGATCAGCCAGTTAATCACCAGTCCAATAAATTCACGGCCAACACCTCTCCTCTCATAACAGTTCTATAACCAGCTGACTAATGGTTGGCTTATCGTCATGAACACAGGCCACAGATGACATTTGAGGAGACAACTACATTTGAACATTTTTGTCCAGTTTATATCACAGACAAACGAGCCGAATGCAGCTAGTCGGGTTAGACAACTATGTCGTGAAGATTCGTCAACAGTCACTGCAAGGAGCGTATGCATAACTCTCTAGGGGGAAGTGGGGTCACCGCTACAACCTAGGCATGTCGCGCTATGCTACTACACTACCATAGGCTAGATACCTTTTTCGCTGGCCTTGCTTTGGCGGCCAGCGGCCTGCTCGATGATATCGTTAAGGACCATCACGTCTGAAAGATAAACACAACACACACACACACACACACGACCATGCGCAGTAGCGCATGTCCATACAACGAACGAATAGTTACACAACCGATTAGTGAACCTATCGCTTAACTGTATATAGCGTTTTTATCGTTGTTTTCGTTCTCTTGAAAAGTATTTCGTTTTTATGAAAACGTTACCACACCGCTGGAACGGTCTCGTTTCAGTGGTAGACTACTGATATATGAAGGGTATTTTTTTTTTTTTGTTAGCTCGTCCTAGAACAATGTTGCGACGTCATCTTTAGTAGTGGTCCCTTTGCCGGTCACAGGCTGGAAACTAATTAGAGCAACGTAGAAGCGCTAATTACGACAAGACGAAGAATAAATACATCGTACCTAGGTTCAAGGCTAGTTTCGCAGCTGCATTCTGTCGCAACCGCGTGCATCGCTCACGATTCGTTTGCCGTATAGCTTTCAGCTGCACAAAATAAATGGCGCACAAATGCCAGCTACATTTCAACAAATCTATACACATGTGCTCGTATCGTGTCAAGTCTCCGAGCATTATAGAATCGTAGAAAAAATAGATGTGTGAGTGTTCTCCGAAGTAGACCGGTGGGTGGATCGATCTGCACGACGATTTGCACGAACGCCTCATCAGAGTATGAAAACTGTCGGAAAATCTAGCTAGTACAGTGGTTTTTTGCGTGTTATTCTGTCTTGCCGCTTCATGTACGAGCGTGCGTTGAACACACGCTTGACCTACGCGACATTTTATGCCCTAAACAGACGACAAGATAATTAGTGGACAGTGTTATCTTATCGAGCATGCACGAAAGCGCAGTACTCAAACGCAAAGTAGAGCGAGAGGGCAGCGCCTGGGGCGTAGGGGACGTTGTATAATTTATGGCCCGTTTATGCCCCCCCCAGGCCTCCTAATCGATTTTCAGGCTATCAGGGAAATGAGTGGAAGCGATTCCATTGTATCGTCATAGGGACGCGCAACATTTCTGAGTTTGTCGAGGTTTGTTACCCTGCTGAGACCGACGCCATGGATTCGTTCGAACAGTTTTTTTGTCAGCAACAGCTCAATCAAGCCTTTCGAGATGCAGACGCCAGTCGATTAGTCGACCTTCTATGCCCTGCGATGACTGAACGACGAACTTGCTTTATTTACAGCGGCCGCGTAGACACTCGATGAGACATTCGATCACGTCGTTTCAATCTACTCGCTGTGTTGGCTGCTAAGCCTTGAACTTTTGTCTGTTGTCGGTTCGGTGAAGAACGCATCGCGCATGTTGCGTGATGTTGTTACGTGAGCGACATGATTAGCCACTGTTATTAATTAGCACTGTTGCGTTTCTATCGAACATATGACATCGTAACATGTCAGCAGACTGTCGAGCTCAACACGGACTGGCTTACCTCTCATGTCGACCATGGGATGTCGACTCGAAGGCTCCATGTATGGTTTGTTCACCTGCTTAATTTTGGACAGAATGTAGTCTTCGGAGTCTAGTCGCGTCTCCTGCAAATAAAGTCACGAATATCATGAACGGCAGGCGAGAATAGTGTCAGCATAATACTATTATAGTGTTCGGGGCGTATTATTTTCGTGCAATGTTGTTTTGTTCTTCTCGGACATTTTTTTTTGTTCATGTTGCGCAAACGAGATTCACCTATACCGGCGAGAAGCGATGCTACTTTATTGAAGACAGTTGTCAACCGAGGCATTATTGTATTGTCTCCAGGCGTAGAACGTCGAAAAACATGCGGATTCACCGAGGAAATGCTACGTGTTGCAATATCGGAATGAACGTTTATTCCAGCCGGTGCTATGGAATTCGTCAACTATCTCGAACAGATTTGTACGATGAGGACGATGCATTTGTTTTGACAATGCCTAGGCCACACGAATATCCCGGTAGCTGTGACCAGTTAGTGGAAAGTAGCTGTTTTTGGCAATGTACGAGTGTAACATGCAACTGGCTACGCCTAATAGCTGACCGCACCTGATCGTAAAAATAGTTCTGTAGGTTTCGTGAACGCGACCTAAGTTGTGACTCCTTCGTTAGGCAGTAGACTTCCCCATGCGAAGTATACGACAGACGGGACGAATGCGACGTGTAGCTGCTTCTGCGGGAGTGCTGCAAATTGGAGTAGAGCGGGATGATGATAGCCCCGTTGTCCTCGGACATCGGAGTGACCGCAGCCGAGTCGTCGGCGAACGGGAGATGCTCTTGAGCATCTACGTATGTCTGCAACAGAAGAGGCTTTGCTCCTCCGTAGAACGTCTGTCCACCACCGCCGGGCCGGCGGCCAGCGCCTCCGCCCCCATTTGCTGGGTGCCCTGAGGGACGCCACTGGCCGCTTGAACGTGAGCCTCGCCGAATATTAAATGGCGAGCCCGGTAGCGACAGACTCGCCTGCAGAAGATTACACGACCGCCAGAAGGAAACCGTCAGTCGACTGTTGCTCGAAGTGGCTGATTCACCTACACTATCTGTTGCGACGCTTCACAGCGGTCAGCCGTTTTTTTGTCCTAATTTAGTTTTCTGTTAGAGGTCCTCATCTGACACACTGAGGTAAAGAGATTGTGTAACAAAAAGCGATTTATGACCCCCATGTACCACGATGTATGAATGTACCCCAAAAACCGTAGTTTGGTGCGGGTGCTGTCACACTTTCCACTACTATTTTTGTCATTAAGAAGGGTTCTAATGAGAATGTGTTTATTTGTTATTTCTAAGAGTCACTCATTAGTTGAAGAAATGTTTGCGTTCGTGAGATGATTCAATGATTAATATGAAGAAGCTTTCGTTCTTCATCGAGCATTGATGTCGGTAAGTCGCTGTTTTAAAATAACTTATCGATCTTCTAAGCTGTTGTCCTCCACATCACATGATAGCCTAAACTTGTGTGTGTGTGTGTGTGTGTGTGTGTGTGTGTGTGTGTACTGTAGTTTTTCAGCTTAGAATAACTAGCAAAACTGTTTCAAACACCCGTGAAATGAATTTTGTTCGAGATGATCTATTTTTTCATAAGCACTGCGTCTAAATTTCACTAAAAATGTGTCTCTCGCTTAACCATAACTTTAAGTTGAGCATCTTCTTCATTATTTTATGGAAACATCACAGAATGTGCACTATAGCGGTGTCGAAGTGAAAAAAACGTCGTTTTCAATAAAACAAAATTTTGAAGCATTTTGTTCATCAACGTTTTCGTTATCGTGTCCTAAACATTGCTGTGGTGAGAAACGTAGAATTCATTTGATGAAACATCTGACTCGTATACTTTGACTATACTATTATGTGTGTTTTTTTTACGAATGTTTGACCATGTATTAGTGCTTTCTCTCCACACTGCATCCCATACGTAGCGCGAGGCTTTGGTCTAACGTGGCGGCGACATTGATTTATTCATGTTATCTTTGTTAAATTAGATCCGTATTAAAGGGGTAGACGTAGAAAAACAAGATGAGGAAGGGTGTCCTGGAAAGAAAGGGTAGCATACACGATCAGACGGTATCAAAGGCTACCGCGAACTGGATATCTGTCCTGGAATGGTGGCAGGATCTGCCAAACGTGTGTACGACTGTATTCGCGCACTGCGAAGTTCGACGAGTCAAGCCTCCGCCATATGTCGGCGTGGATGGCTGCTCGGACGACTGCGCCATGGTTGTGACTTTCGGAGTTTACGTATGAGCCGGATGAGCCGCCAGCATGAAAAGCTGGCTGCTTCAGGCCAGCAGGCAAGAGCAAGAGAGTAAATGGTCAGGTTTGTAAATCCGCAAACGTACTGAATGCCGTCATGATTCTCTTGTCCTCCGGTTCGAGGAGCGAAAAAGGGAGAGGCTGAATCCCCGGCTTACGCGAGCTAGCCTGTGTGTGCGTGTGCTCTGTCTGTCTACGTATACGTTTGTGTGTGTGTGTGTGTGTGTGTGTGTGACCGCGCGTTGTATTTAGAACGTGAGGCCCCCTTCGCTTAGTTCCTACAGCCCAACTCACCTCCCCTTTCGAACAAAATCGTTCCACGGTTGTTGTTCCGTCCTGCGGCCTAGTTTCTAGTATAGTGCAACATGGTTCGCTGCCAGCAGATAGGCGCGATCTAGGCTAAGCCACCGCCCAAACAAGCAGTTATACAACTCGCACTCAGGCGCACCAGGTCGGCAGTTGTCCCGTTACAGAAAGTATAGGAAACTGCTCGGCTCTTTCAGCTACCAACTGTTCGTTTTGAGAAAATGTGTACGACACATAAATAGGAGAAATCGACCGAAAGTATTTTAAACGCACGGTGAGGGTGATATATCCATTCGTCTTACACAAAAAACTGGACATCGCTATATAACTCAGCCGCCGTATAACCTAAAATGTATTTAGGAGACCTAAATAATCCTTGACCTGAAACATATCCCCTTCTTGATTTCACCAAAAGTTTTAGAATTAATTCACATTTATTTCATGTTATCACGTTTATCATATCTAGCTTATCGTGTCCTGTTGATACACGGTGACATCGCCATGCAAATGTCACGCCGGATCCAGGATATTCCATCCTCTATATTTAGGTTTGTGGGAGAGCCTAAGAGGACAATCGATAGCGGTGTAGCGAATGCATGATGAATCTCTTCATAGTTTCGTACATAAACAGGTAATTTACAGCAACAGGACGTCTGTTCCGAGCTCAAATACGTGGGCGACTTGATTGAATTCAATGCTGACGAGAGAAATTGACACAGTAACGGAAATTATTAGGGACAGGCAGGGAATCATTTGCAGACTCTCAAAGGACGATCCTCCGCTTTAGGTGAGCTAGGATAGGATGCACAGGTTGGTCCCGTCGCGCCTCATCGAGGAAGTACGCAAAACCTACTCGTTTAAAACCCGGAATTTCAGCGTTTGCGCCTGCTAAGTACAGTTCGGAACCTGTCCCTTTCTCACGTCGCTATCTTGAGTACCATCATGGAAAATTATTTCCAATAGAAGGAAAAGCATTGCAGTGGATTAACTCTACGATCATCGCATTCATTACGATAAAGCGCACTTTTACGCGGTCTGCGCGCTATTTTTCGTATTACGATGTTCGTTACGAAAATGTCGACAGCTGAGGGCTGAGTAGTTTGGTACGAAGAACAACAAGACTCGCATTTTCAGGTCTAAATAGCCGGGTTAAGGTAGCCCTGTTTGGATGTAGTTGTTGCAATCCACAATGAAAATAATCCGGTTAACGCCTCCTCGGGTAACTCTAAAGATGTTAATAAAGGCGTTTCGCCTTTTATTATACCTTTCTAGCGCCTCCCAAAAATTCAGGTTATTTAGCTCTTCGAAAATGAAGACGTATTTTTTGGAGAAATTGCGCCAGCAGATGTCAACTATGTCGCGGCATTTTCTCTTCGCCTCGATGCGTGTGTAAGCGTCCCTTGCATAAAGGAAGGCCTTTAGAGACGGATAGGGAACACATGGGCGGATGCTATAGCCGTGTACAATGGTCGGCCTTAATCTAGTCGGCCAGAATGTCTGCGATGCTGCTAAAGCCACCAAAAGGTCCGATGTCTTCTCGTCACTAAGCAGCGTGAACATTCCTTGGACAAGCCCTTGCTCTCTCGTACTATTGACCGCCTCATATTGAGCACACGTATCTAACTAGAGTTGCTGTGTCCGTGGAACGTAGTCAAACCACACCTCTACCGCATCATGATCAGTGTTAGTCAACTAAAAAGTGCCGCTTCGGCAACTCTTGGTCGAAAGAAATAACGAAAGTGAACAGGAAGAACGAGAGGGAGATCGAGGAAAGTGTGTGAAAATTGTCAAGGAGAAGCTATTGCGCTTGCCGAGCAGATTGAGGAGAGCGATCCATCCAGCGATCCACCCTGCCAATGTTCCCGGGATAGCTATCAAAGTTCCACCGCTGCTAGTATGAGTAGGTCGCAGTAGTAGTAGTAGCAGTAGTAGTAGTAGTAGTAGTAGTAGCAGTAATATTAGGAGTAGCAGCAGCACTGGAGCACGCTATGCATGACGTGACAACAGACAGCTGAGAGCCCCCCAGCGGAGAGAGGTACTCGCTGCTATATCTGACTAGCCTGGCTCTTCACTCTAATCGTGTGGCGCGAACTGAAGCGAGTAAAGTGAGCGCCGGATCGGGCTTTTTCTGGGGAGCTGCTGCCCGTCTCCTAGCACTTGCACTCCGGTAACTCCTCCCCTTTCGCCCCGGGTCGAGTTTTGACTTGTAGTCCTTTGGGGCCTCACGGCGGACCCCACATTGGCGCTGTGCGCACCGTCCGCCAGAAGCTTTGAGCGGCAGAACGATGCGGTTGCAGTCTGCCGCAGCGTCGTTGGCAATGCATTGTAAATGAGGATCATGGGTGACCGCTAGGGCCTTCAAAGGCCCCCCCGCTTGAGGGACCGAAATCGGGGGATAGAGGGACAGTTAGGGGGGAATGTCTCTCCACAGGGTCGGTCCAGGACGGGGCCTACTCAGGGCTCCTACTCCTTGCGTTTACCGAAGCCTGCAGCTCCCCCGGCTACTGTTGGCTGCCGACCAGAGCGGGACGGCCAGTCGCTTCGATATCCGTTCGTGTGCCGTGCCCGAGGTGCTACCTCTGTGTAGGTACGTCGGCAGGTAGCAGGCGAGCCAGACGTGAAGTGGACACACTCTGGACACGAGCAGTCACGTCCAGAGCCACCACAGCAGCTAGCGCCGTCGTGGTGAACCCGCAACTTTGTCTAGCGCTAGCTAAAGGGACTAACCGCGAGCGAGCGAGAGAGAGATTCTGGCAGTTGCTGGGCCATGTAGTAGCGGCCCGTGGATCTGCCTTGCAATCAGAGAGATCTGCGTATTTCTCCCTTTCGGCCGCCCGTACGGGAGGTGGAGGCCTTTACCTCTCTTTTTTCCCCCCCCCCCCCCCCCCCCC
>MNPL01018575.1:847-13151 GCA_002081605.1 Tropilaelaps mercedesae
TTCCGCACTTCGGGACTCTTCTGGATTATTGCGCCAGCCGCAGAGTCTTCGGCCGACCAACCGGATGGGGCTGGCGATGGGGACGCGCCTCGCAATCTTCCCCATCTCTCCTCCAATTCAATAACGCGTTACGATATTGCGATTGAATCCCACGATATTCGCGTCATTCATAGACGACGCGACGCCCGGAAATATGTGAAGTTGCGATGCTGAGACCAACCGATTTACTTTTCTTACAAATCGAGAATCTGATGCAGATATGGCCACGCCATTCTGTACGTTGGACTTCACATTGGACCGCTAGAGAGGGAGGAAATGTGACAGTGTCAGACTGCCTGCCTGCCAACAACAACAACAGCAACAACAACAACAACAACAACAAACGATTGCAACGAGAAAAATTGTACCTCAAATCAGCCACCTCACTTGAAGCCACCAAACGAACGAACAGTCGTGGGACATGTTTATATTGTGTAGATGGATGAACGTTTAAGTAGGCCAGGGCGGCAATTTTCATAATAGAAGACTGGGAAAAGGAAAAAACTGACTGCTGTCAGGTGTCTGTCTGTCTCCCCTTTCCCGCCTTGTTGTGCTGCTGCTGCTGCTTCTAAAGCGATTTCGTTTTTGGAGCGGAGAAGCACTTCTGTCAATTCGGTTTTACAGGGCACCCATTAGGCAGTTCGGTTCTAGAGGGTCCGCATCAATTCCGCATTGCCAATGAAGTTAGGATTGAGCCGGGTCCGACATCGTCCTAAAAATTCCTCATCATTATCTGAGTGATTTGATGAAGACGACGCCGTCTTTCAGCGCTCGCCCGCAGTGAACTCGACAGTTTATGCAGACTTCGCTTTCGGGTCCTGCCGCCAACTCAAAACGGCGTTAAAGGCCTCCTTTACCTTCATTCGCTTAGAAACATGGGTCAACAAGATTTTCTCCTGTTGATTGTTGACGCGAGAGACATTCTCGTAGTCGCCTGTGTGCGGAAATAGGCGTATTCTGCCCCTGCCACCGACCGTCATCAATCCATAAAAAATTTACCAAATGCTTTTCAGCCAAAAGAAAAAAAGAACCCCAGAGGAGGTCCATGATAGAGCAGCGAAGTACGACGACGAACGTCTGCGATTTATTTAGCCGGGCCACCAGTGAGGATGAAAACCAACAGAAAAAGACCCATTAACAAATTGAACCGCGATCGATCGTCAGGGAGTCGCCGATATCTCCGCCCAGGATGGCGTGACATTTTCGCAAAACACTTTGGAAAACCTATATGAACCTTCTGTTATTTACATCGGCCTGACATCTGTGAGTTACGCTATAGTTACGTGCGTGCGTGCGTGCGTGCGTGCGTGCGAGAAGGACTGAGGCTCAAGAAGAACAAATATAGAAGCGAATTCTCAACAACGATTCCTCAGCCGACATCGCAAAGGAATCTCGGCGTACTCAACAACGCCATCGCCAGCTGTTGCCTCTCCACTATCCCCAACGACGAACGGTTGAGTTTCAACGGAACCTAGTACAAACATACACACAAACATAAACTGCTACACACAAAAGAGAGGAGTGAAGGTGATGGTGATTGCGTTCGAGCGAAAATGCTTGATAGCCTCTCATCGGTAGGAGGAAAAACATTATTTCACCAAGCCATACAAACAAGAATTGTGTTTCACCGGGGTTGATATTCGCCACCGTATTTTGACACTGCTACGGACTCGTCCGATAAGACACTAAAGACAAAAACCAGCCAAATGACCGCTCGACGCATTTTAGCGACGCATTCCTCTACCCAAAGGAGCGTTGTTTGTAGGTGCGTGCGCCGCCAATATCAGTAACAGCCACGGAACGGCCGACCAGTCAAGCGGAGGAGTCCCGCAAACGAAACAAGCGGCAATAACGTCAGCTAAGACTGGCGTGTTTAAGTGGCCATTAATCCTTGGGCCGCGCCCATGTCTCCGGCTGGGGTAAACTTTCTCCTCGGATCACATAAACACCGCCACTGAGGAGCACACTCGGTGAGTGTCCGAACGTCTAACGAGGAATCGAAGTGGTTTTCAATAACAGCGCAGCTGAAAACATCAGCGAGGTGAAGTGGAAAAGGTAAACTGACAAAACGAAGCCCTCTAATAGGAACAGCCAACGAACGAGAACAAGTGCCCCAACGAGTGTGTGAACTGCACTTAGAACAAATATTAATTCAGCCAAGACTTGTATCAGGGCATTCGAACAAACCCTCGAGTACCCTGAGGCATCACGCGGACGCTAAACGCCCGTAGGTGACCTTAGCTTCTGTGTAGGCCACTAACAAGTATCAATCCGCTTAGATGTTATGCGTCAATCATCAGCAAAGACGCCTTCTTTTAGCTCATTCGCTTAGCTTCTATTAAATTCAAGCTGATCCAGAGGGTCCATGACAACACCTAAGGGCCGGAACGCGCGTCACTGCTGTCGTCCGTCAGCTGGCTTCAATGAGAACCGTTGGCGGACGTCGCATTTCGCGCATCTCATCTCACTACGACCATTTGAACGTTCGTCTAAAGGTGATTAGGACGATTCTGACAACGGTTACAAACATCACCAATCGGGTGGGTGAAGCAGCAGCAGCAGCAAACAGGTTTCGTTCTTTGTAGCAGAAGCAGCAGCAGCTCACGCCAGAAGACAACGCTCGCGTACGAAACCATTCAGTGAAATTTAGAGAAAAACAACAAGATCGACCTCTTACCAAATATATATATATATATATATATATATGTATAGTGAGAAAAATCGTTTACATTTCAAGGCCACATGTGAAGCATGGCGCCCTCACAAAGAAGCAAGGCGAAAGCTTTGTAGGCATTGAATTTGTTGTTGAACATCAACTTTGCAACGTCGGTCGTTACTGAAATTCCGTTTCGTTGAGAGGAGTTTAGCAGTTCTTGTCGATGCATTTCTGACCGCATAATTATATATATATATATATATAGGGCTGACATTTTATCAGAGCCAACACCGTGCCGATGAGGAATATATATGTGTGTGTGTGTGTGTGTGTGTGTGTGTGTATGTGTGTATATAGGGAAGAGGAGAACAAGGATAGGTGGATGGGTGGGTGGAGCAAGGAAAGGCCGGCTGCGAATGCTTGTCACATAAATAAGAATCTTGTAACGGCAGCCCCCTGGCAACGCCGCCATCCAAGTGAGTAGTAACCTTTGCATCCGCCTGTCAGCTCACACTCTCTTTTGTCGCGAGGGGCCTACGGATGCATTCTTATCTGGAGCTCACTGGAGAAGTAGATGTACCTATATACACCCTCTCGGTGTTTCCCAGCAACGAATAAATCGATGTCGCCGACCTCGTCTATCCACGATGACGCGTCGTTACGCAGTTGGTCGACCTTCTTTTAGTTAAGCCTTTATTTTTGACACTAGCTAGGAGGCCCTTTTGCAGCCAGCGGCTGTCACTAATTAGGAAGCAGCTCAAGCCGAGGAGAAGGGCTTCTTTTTTGCGCCCGTCAACCTATCCTGTCTTTCTGTTGCTACCTCTTCTTGACCAAACGATGCTGCGCAAGAATGGTGAACGCTTTCTGCGATAAGCGCCTTATAGGACCGTATAGGACCAGGTCCTTGCCAAGGTTACCGCTCGCATCGTGGCGACCATAATTCCGGAAAGGACCACACAGTAAGAACACTATCGATGCTTATTGAGATTAAAGGATTAATTGGCAAACAATAACGAACGCTTTGGAGCTATCGGGTACCGATTCTGTCAGAAGAACAACCCGATAAACGTCTTTGTGAATGTCGATATATCAGCTATTCGGAAAAACAACTCGCTCGTAGTTAGAGGTCACGGTCTATGGAGCACGCGCAGATGCTCGGAATGGAGAAGCCCATACAATGAGGCCGAAAGATGTGGGCCAGACATGCACGTCAGGCAATCGAGTAAGAAGCCCTACATAAGCGAGCAACATGACCCTTTTGCATGAGAAAAATACTACGACTACTACTACTACTACTACTACTACTACTACTACTACAATAACAATAACAACAAGAGCTGGAAACAGAGAGAAGCCTTTCACAAGTGTCAATACCCGAGTGAGGTCTGCTCGACCTAAGAGTGCAAGGCTCCGCGGCAACGAAATAGCCGAGACGCTAGCTCTCGGCTATTCCCTAATCAATGTGCGTAGCAAATAAACGTGCAGTTGTATTTCGTGCTTATGTAGGACCACGTCTCATCGATTGAGCGACGTGTCGCTTTTCGGAGCAGCGTTGTATTGAAGGAGTCATAAAAGTGCATAATGCAGCGCCATACCTTTGCAGCACTTAGACAAACGACGTAGAACGAAATAATTCTGCTTAAGCTTGAGCTTCTTGTATAAGATCAGAGCGTTGATGCTCAGAAATATGTGTCACGGCCCTGCAGACTGTTTTGGGCTAAACAGATAACATTGCATCGGCCACTATTCGACCGGTATCAACGTGTATCTGTCCTGCACCAGCTTCGTGCGTGATATGAACCGTCATCCTGTCTGATGTCCTATCGCCGATGGCCACTGTTTTTCGTTGAACTTCGTCCAATTGCAATCGCTTTGCGTCTTATCGTGTATTCGTGACAAATTCGTGACAAACTTTGACTCTCGCAATGACGCGGTCGCTTCAAACCGAACTTCAACATCAGACTAAGAAGCTTTGAGCATCTCGACTTCAGCTAGAGCGGATGGGAAGCACTTCAGCTGCTCGGGCCATCTCTGAGTCGGATCCAGTGAGCGACCCAGTTCAATCTGGCGACAGAGTCAAGTCGGGTGGGATATCGGATCATAGCATTGGACCGTGGGTTGGCGTCGCGTCCAAACGGGGCCGACGAGAGCCGTTTGTCCAATTTTATCTTATCTCCTATTGTCGACGTTGTAGGTAATTTATTATCATCGCCTCCTTTAGCCAGGCCAGCCATCGCATTTTGTACCTATCGCGCGAGATGTGTGTATAAATAAATGTATATATCTCGGAGCGGGTATATATACGCATGTACATCTACAAACCTATCTGCAGGCATCTGCTTATCCACACACACACACACACACACACGCGGCCGCAAGAAGATAAAGCAGCATCGGACGCTCAACATAGACTACAGAATCTTCAGTTCTTCCTGCATCCGCCAATCACCTCACAGTGTTTCATACACCCAACAAGGCACAAATTCCCTCGCGCAGAAATGTTTGCCGAGGAAGTGGCGACAGAAATCTAAATAACAAAAACGTGCCATTGAAATACGCTTCACTCAACAGCTATTCTGTGGCGACGCAATGCAAACAGAAAACACTCAACCGTGGGCAAAAGCGAGCAGGGGCATCTACTAGTGGCTGGCTAAATGCGCGCATCCCTTGAAGAACCGATGTTGGCGACCCCCTGAATCAATCTGAACAACTTCAGATACTGGTTACCTTTCAAACGACCTCCCTGAGTGTCGGCAAACCCTCTAATAAAACAACGGTAAAACGTTGTTGTCAACGACAACAGAACAATTGCCCAACAAGCACAAGAAGTGCGCTTAACGACGATGCCGATAATCTTCGCGAGCTTTCGAAGATTTTCCACTCTCCAATTAACCTACGCTACGAAACGATAATTAACGATTTGTGCTAATGACAGAACGAGCGTTTAGTATGTACGTCCTATAGACAGGCTACTTGATGGTGTTACGCTACTCACAATTGGATACTTAAGAACTTCAGGCAAGCGACCGGATCAGAACTTTTAGTGAAACGGTGCGAATTTTTCGCAGGTTGGCCATGTTGGAAAGCGAGAAGCAGCCAAGTGAAGGACGTTGGGCGGCGGCGGCGACCACCACGACGAACGCACTATTATTATTATTAGTATAATCATTATTTATCCATAGCATGGCTCTGAGCAGTGACCATTTTCGGCCGGTTCCGAAGCTAAACGAAGTAGACCTGCTTCGAGTTGGTGATTATTACGTCGTTCTGTGGCACTCCTGTTAGATTGCGATTGGTAGCATAAATGCCATTGTGCGGCTTTCATAACGCTTGGATAGACGCTCGCGATGTGCCTACTCGTGAAGTCGGTGTAAAAAACTACTGTGGTTGTTGTTTTCGTTCTATGCGGCTGTTCAACAAACCAGCAGAATGGACTAGCATGCCAATAAGAGGCTATTTCAGGGCCATCTGATTTTTAGTATCTTCTTACAGTTCCTCAAGCGTCTCGTTACGTTTGTGGCATAAACGTAAACAGTGAAAAACATTACAACGCAAACGTAGTCGTATGCTGCCTGTCGAATCAGACGAGCGTACATTATTGTGTTCTCTAGATCAGCAAGTTATAACTTGGTTTTCAACCTGGCCCACAGGAATGAGTGAGGCTCGAACCGGTTGACCGACCCTACGCAATAAACTTCCACGTCTGCCAAAAAACACACGCCCCCGCTGGATACGCACTAGAAACTGTTCGGTCTGAGCTTTACGTCGTGACTTGGCCGAAGAGAAAAAGAAATAGAAACGAAGTAGCAGACACTGTGAATAATAAAGGTTCCCACATGATTTTGATCGACTAGAGGGCGTAGCAGCGGCCACTCGTTCTTCATCGTATCTTCGTTTTCAGGCTTCGCCATTCTCCTTTCGTATCGGTCGCATGGTGCTCTATGCGAGATGTAATTAATACGTAACTAGTGATGTAACAGCAGCGTAAATATTGATGGGAATGTTGATCGCCCGCCAGTCGAAGCTGGAACGCGTGGGAGGCGGATGGTTGAGCGCCGATCGTAATAGACTGCCATAATAATAAACATTGTTCGTGGCGGCTGCCATTCGAGTAGTGATCAGGAGCTCGTAGATACGATGAACGATTTCGACGAACCTTTCGGACAAAGCCGTCCCACGCCCCCGCACCTACATTTGTATCCGGAGATTTTCTTTAAATACCCTCGACAACATTCATGGCCTCTCATCCGACTCGTATAACGAACGAACGAACTGAATCTGAACTTGTTTGCATTGAAAGGACTGTCGCAGTAACTTCCACTCGTTAATGAGAAAATAGAAATGTCGGGTTGTCTAAACTAATATGTGTTAGGAAGACGCCCGTTGTCTGTGACAAAAACAATAACCATTATCACGCTTTAATGCTTCCCTTTGGATATAAGTCTCGGTTGATGCAAAAGGCCGGCGATATATATATATATATATATAGCTCATAAATATTTAGGACTCATTCACCAACAGTCGTGGCCATTTTGTCGTTCACAAAAATATACTGATTGTCATTCGTGTCATCGCTCACGATGAAGCCACACCGTTTATGCTCTAACTGTGTTAAAAGAACGGGACATATATATATAAATAAATAAATAAATAAGTAGATTTGAGCCGAATCAGAACGAAAGAAACCGAGAGGCGCTATTGATCTGCGTCATAACTCGACATGATGAGTGAGATGCGAGCGGACGAGGTTGCTTTCCTCTATAATCATCTATTTGTGTGGCATCTTCGCAGTCTGGTGCCCACAAACAAGCTGACCTTCTTTTCATTTTTTTTTTACCTCTTCAATTCGGTATGTGATTTTTTTTTTTTTGATTGGCTGGTCTCCATTGGGCGTCCAGGTCTCTCCGTGACTTCGATGCGTCTCATGGATGTTTGTCCCCAATGTCTGTTCTCTCGATCTCTCTCTTATCCTAGCTCGCAATAGATCCGATATTGACTCGCCGTTGCCCTTTCGTTCTCTGCATGGCAAATATTTGTGATCTAAAGAGCCTAATATCGCTTTGTTCTTCACTTCTCCATCTTCATTTTCTTCTTGTTCTTGTATGTCCGAGCGAATCTCATGATTTCTCGTGATGTTTATCCCACAGCGGCCACGGCTGCTACGACGAGCAGCGCCAGGCCAAACTGCGACTGCTTTGAGCAATCTCGTTTCATACTAAAGTAGTTGTTGTTGTGGCTGTGGTTGTTGTTTTCTCCCAATCTCCAGTCTCCTGACAGGTCACGCCGGCGGCACGCGGTAAGGTGGTGGCAAGGGTAGCGGTGCGCTGCAATATATTTATGTTGGGTTTCTGCCCGGCCACTCTGCCCGGCCACTCTGCCCGGGTTTTACTCAAGTGTTGGCCGGCACAGCTCCTACGTCTGACCAGCAGCAAACCGGAGGCTGTCTCCGGCTTCCCTCGAAGCTACCAGGGCAAGTTGGCAGTCCGCCCTTCTTCCAGCCCAAGGAGAAGCATTAGCGAACAGGGAGATTCAGTCGGATTTTCTTCCTACCTCCTCTTCTTAGTCAGCCGCCGCCGCCGCCGCCGCCTAACGCTCAGGGAGTTCCTTAGCGCACTTGAGAGACTTGAACCAAACACAATTTTCGCCTGAACGGCCTGAGGGAGTTTAGGCCACCTCCTCCGCCGTGCCAAGTGGGCCACCAAGGCTGTCAGCAGCGCGCGTGTGCGATGATTTGTCTGTCTACAAGTGCAGAAGAAAACGAGCACCCTGGACACCCACCCGTGTCAGTATGTTTTCGCAGACACACATCTCGACAAGCGATCGCGGCGGTCCTCAAGCGCCCGACGCTCTTCGCTGCCGGTGGATGCCCAAGAACCGGATTAAGTGGAAATGTAAAACGAGCCGTTACTCGTTGCTGCCTTAACGATGTCAACAGGGCAACCAAGGACGGTCGCTACATGACACCGACTAGAGGAGCGTGACAGCAAACCGGGTGCATTCACGTCACAAAAGTGTTTATGCCAGATATGCCTCTAGCCGTTCACAGTGTTTAGCGGCGCCGCAAACATCAAAATACGCTTTTTGTTAGGCCGGTCGGGTGAAATACTGTCCGAAGGGAATCAATAGTCGCTTTATTTGGGACCGAGATAGCTTCAAGAGTGAAACGCGACACAGAGGAACGAAACAAAGCGAACAACTGCGAATAAGAAGTACACGAAGCAGATAGAAGGGGAACGAAATGAGATATTTGAAGATATTTGAAGAATTCCTACAGGAATCGGCGGCTCGGACATCGTTTAACGGACCGAAAATGCAAAGATAATCTTGTGGCGAAAAAACAAAAACATAATCACAAACTGAAAGTTGTTCGGTCTGGAAACGTCATTGAAGTAGCGTAGAGGAAACGAATCACGCCGTTGCGCAGCGCTTGTCGGTCAAACTGACAACAATCTTCTCTCGCGTTTAAAGCTGCATCCGCTCTTCATGAAGAATATTGCGTTAATTAAATGCCAATAATGTTTATATGCAGAAATACGAGTGAATTCTATCTCGTGTCCTAAAAACAATGCAGGCTTCTTGTATAGCGGACGTGAGGTCTGTGTGAGGTTTTATGTGGTGACAATAAAATGAGCTATTACCTGATTGACTTAAACGAAGATCGAATACTCGAAGATCGATATAATGTCGTGCATATCGAATCCCATATTTGGAAGAATATTATGATGTACACATATGTACCAGTTAGGACAGTAAAAAATACCGTCATTCAGTGCGAACACAATTACATAACACGATTACGTACGTCCCCCTGTGCATTTGCGCGGCGAAAGCGGCGAAGTGTTCTTGGAAGCACAAAACGTAAAATAGACTAGATTAGGATGCATAGTAGAACGGCAATCGATGACACGTTTACAATCAATTTCATCAGCCAATATACTTCTGCATTTCGACCGATTCGTCATGAATATATTAATTCAACGATTGCCAATGGTGCGGCAACCTGGCTCAAATTGAGGAGGAAGGAAATCTCCGAGACGGCGGGGCCAAATTCTGATGCTGGTGCACCTGACCGACCGCGGCCGATTTTAATTCTAGACTCTGCTGTGATGAAAACACTTCGAACGAATAACGTCAACCTACCAAAAAAGAAAAGGCTCAACGCGCGAAGCTGTCACTAATCATCGTTGCATGGAGTAACCGCCTGGACATAGCATAAGCACATCAGGGAGAAATATCACAGCTCGACATATCTTGCAAGCGTTTCTACATTTTAAACGAACAAACAAACAAACAAGACCCATCCGTTTGATGGCCTAATCACCGCGTGCAGCGTTATTCTAGTACATGCAGTTACCCGTTTTGAGTTCGAGTTGAAGTAGTGAGGAAATGCTCAACAAACAAGGGACAATGACTTTGGGTGTCGGACGTCACGACGACACGGGTCGTACACTTCACTTAGCCTCATTGTTTCGTTTAATTGAAGCCCTACGACAACTCCACAACATACGAAAACTATTAAAAGGCTGTTGTAGTCTAAATGTGTCCCGTTCTAAAAATACGCCATCAGCGCGCCGTCAGACTGGTCGTGAATACGCGTGGATGACCGACAGCTCAGTGAGTGACATATTCTACGATAACTGTGCGTTTCACGAGATAGCTCTGTACTCAGTCTGTGAAACTGACTCAGATGGTGCTTCACCTGTTATTGATGACAGTTCGTACACAAACACAGAGAGTAACACGTTTATTACTCGTATAGTGTTACTTTTATTACACAATGTGGATGCTGTTTGTTACTGCCTAGCAAAGATGACACCCCAAACGTTTGTTTTCAACTTTTCGGAATTCTCAATCATCATCGGAGTTTTGTGAAAAATGCATGAACATGAGTGAGGTTTGTCGTCGTCACGTTAACGGTTATTCCCTTGAAGATTACTTTTTCGGAATTCAATGGCCGCGTCTGTTGGTTCGTAAAGGTTAGATATCGGGGGTGAACCATTCTCTAAAATGTTCCTAATCCAAAACATATTAGGCTTACATGTTAAAATGGAATTATGCACCGTAGGTCTTGGACCCGTTAGCTAAAACCTAATTACTTCTCCCTCTAACGGTCCGCCCTTGCGACCCTGGACAAATATGCTCGCATATTATACCCACATGTGTGTGTGTGTGTGTGTGTGTGTGTGTGTATGAAACGTGTAACAGTAACAGTAATTGCTGTTGAGGTTCACAAAGCCGTACGGCCACTAGCGGATGTCAGTCGAAGCGAGCGGAGGAGCGAATTCACAAAAAACTTTGCCAGAATTCGTAGTCGATGTACGCCGGTGTCACCACATTCGGGCGGGAACATCGCAGCTGTACGAAGCGAACCCGAGAGACAGGAGCCCTAACGCCCTTCGGACTTTCGCTTTGCCAATGGGTTCTCGATGGCAAAACAGGCCGCCGCCGCCGCCTCTTAGAACGGAACGCTTGAGCTGATTCGAAAGCTCCTGGATGGGCAGCAAAGCACGTTTCCGAATCGAACGGCAGATATGTCGAGAATTCGTACTGAATCTCCGGATTGGCGCATCCCTCTGGCGCCTGAACACACAGCTGTGATATTATTACGATACGATAGGACTGCCATAACGAAATGGGGGAGTCTGCGCAAAGGAAACCGAAAGCGAAGCGTTGCGCTACGTCCCGTAGAGAGCCACAACTTTCTACGGCGGAATGAGCTACGCCTACTTCTCAATCTTTGTTGCGCCACCTACGGCAAATTGAACTAACTACTATTGTCATCATTATCTTGTCGCGCACATAGGTTTAGAGAGACGAGAAATATGTAAGTAGATCTGGAAAGTTTACTGCGCTTCAACGATATTTGGTGCATACAGATGTGCTTTTGTTGTGCACTTGTTACTGTAGACGCAGACGAATGGACGCGCACCCTCATATATGTCCATGAACACATAGCGCTAGTATATGGCTGGACGCAGACCAGCATTTATTGACGTTCTGTTAAATAAATGTACATCGATCTGGTCTATAACGGCCCGCCGAAGTTGCGCGCAATAATATCAAATCATTGCCGCAGCGCCCAAGCGTAAAATAGCGAAAATACACGTCAAGATCTCTTATGTAACAACGGTAGCACACGCCAGGCACACGTATCACAATATTCAAAACTACCGCGAAACTTATCAGGTACTCTAAAAGCTCTTTCTCAAAGTTCTCGATGTAAGGCTGCAGAAGGCCGTGATATTTTCATAGAGCTTCTTCTCAGATCGGCTTCAACTCGCACCCTTATGAGGTATTTTTGTCGAGCGTAAAACTATATCGATGGCGTAATGAGTTCGTCAAGAACACGACTGTGCACAATCCCTATTGATGGCTCGATATCTATATTCGCACTCAGTTATATCTATGACGCTATCATCTGCTTGAGTAAGCGAACCTCTGAACTATTTCATTTGTGCGTCAGATTCATCTTTCAAACGTTCGTGCCACTTTGACAGCTTCAATTTTGTTATGCAAACGAAGCGCGGCTATCTACCACTATTCGTTAGGTGTATATATGTATACATATATATATATATATATATATATATGTATATATATATATATATA
>MNPL01018579.1:3937-14387 GCA_002081605.1 Tropilaelaps mercedesae
CCGGAGTCTGGTGGTCACCAACTTTGCCGCCACTTTAAAATAGGGACAATGTCGTTATATACTCGTACCTACAAGATAGCTATGCTAGTAGTAGCAGCAGCAGTATTTGGCTATCATCTCAAATCGTTTCGCTTGGTCTGCCCACCTCAACACATGCGAAGCACGTTCTCCTTCAGTTCCGTTAGCGGGGGCTGGTGGTGGTGCAGTCGCGTGCGCAGTCGTCGGCGAACTGTAAGTATATCCTCTTGCTTACGCCTGTTTCACGAGCGTCATTGTCTGCTTATGTCTACTTGGTTTGCTTGTATCTATCTAGGCTATTCCTTGCACAGACAGAGCCCGAACACCGATCCACACTGGGCGTAGTAATGGCTGTGCTCGTTGGTTGGTTGGTTGGTTATTGTATTAGCCCGTTATTTAGTCCACACAAGTTGGGCACGCGCACGCGCATATACGAGCACACACACACGGAGATAATCGCGCAATCCGAACAAGAAGATCACAACGGGCCGGCAGAGTTAGCCATCGGCTCCACTTTTTGAGAAAATGTCCATTAATTTTGACGCAACACGTTCTCCTTGTTGCTTAAGCGCAAGCGTGTCAACTGTTTCACTGACAAGTCGCGCAGCATAAAAGGCTATTTTTCAAATTTTATCGTGTGAGAAAGGGCGGTGATATATACCACGAAGTACGTCTAGCTTGCACAACAATTTTCTCCAGTGTCTTCGAATCAGTCGTACGAGTAAACAAACAAATAGGGGATGCAGCACTACCACATGCGCAAATTCCCGATTCCGAGGGCTGTCACGACAGAACTGAATTCTCTCCTGACTTCAGGAGAACGACTCCTTCCCTTGCCAGACGCGTCCCTTTCTCAATTTGGAGAGGGCTGTTCGGGCGAATTTTCTCACCCATTCCCCCTGTTCGTCATGGTTTCCGACCGGTTTGCGCTGAGTGTTTAGATGGGGGTGCACATGTTTTGAACACACATCCGCCTCTCCGATCCCGGTTTCTACGGAGACCCCCGAAAGCCGGAGCTCCTGTTTGTGCGCCCCTCGCACAATGTGGATCTGCGCTCCGACGGCCCTCGACACCCCTCTTTCGTCTATCCCGCCTTCCCTGAGCATTCGCTCTCTATTAATTAAATTAGGCATCCTTGAAAGGAACGTGAAGGACAGCATCTTGAAAGAACGTGCGTTGGCTCTCGGCTTTGGTTAAGAAGTGGAGACGAGGCTAGTAACTGGTTCTTACAAAGGGGCGAATGGGGGCAAATGGACCCGATGGCTTAAGGCGCGGTGAGGGACGTCTTGTTCGGGATGGGATTCCATGATTAAAATGCGGTTGTGAGTAGACCAGGCCGTAAGCTGTATTTAGCCTAAAGCGTTTTATGTGTCTGTGTGTATACGTCTCACGCTTTCCAGCCCTCCGTCTTTGCCCCTCGACAAATACACTTTTTGAACGATGCCATTCGAAGCACGAAAGAGATGATAACGCCGTCTATTAATTAACGGATCGCCGCTTCTTTTAACGCTAAGTCCGCCAGCATTGTTAGTATCTATTAGAGTTGACAAATTGGATAATAATGCCTGCCCCTGTCGATAGTGAGTTAGTAAAGGGCGCACAGGGAAGGTTCTATAGGCTAGAGTGAATCGATAATACATGCCGAATCTGAAGTAACCCATTAGAAAACCTAACACAGGCGAATATTTGTGCCTGCGGTATGTGGATTTACTAAGCACGGCTCGATAGTCACCCCAATTGGGTGGATTTCCTAGTCACTATCAACTGATAGTCTAAGCTCATTGCGCTTCGCGATGCCAGCGAATCTAAGTGTTGTTTTATGATTTCGAAAATACATTCGCTAGAAAAGATTCGACAGAAACCCAACAACGAACTGAATCCAATAACACAAATCGAAGAAAACGAGTCCATAGACATCCTAGACAGTCTATAAAATCATTTTTCGTGGACCAACAACATCTGGTCGACTCAGCGCGCAGAGGTCCAATCTGCGTGCCGCCACACAAAATTCTGTGCGGGTGGGTCATTCACACGGTATTTGAAGCACCAAAACTAGATTAAATCAATTTTAAGGTTACTTTATGATCCAAGCTTCAAAATACTTGAAAATAAAACTGTTGAATCAAAACTCGCTTTAGTTGACCTTGGTCACACAGGATAACAATCTTAGACACGAATTTAGGTAAAGACAGTGGGAAAATAAAAAACTTGACATTCTAGATATTTAAATATGTGTGCTACTATACGATTATTTTATTACCGTCTCTACGAGTATTGGTGTGGATTGATCGTTGTAAATATAGATATTCGACAGTTGTTTCGCTAGCATTTTGTCTTGCTTGTCTCTGCCAAACTTTGATTAGATTTTTTTCTGTTCGAGGATTACGCACGGTGCAGGTTTTCAAGGACACTAAAGAACGTTGATAATGGTGGTTCCATGTGCCGTTGTTATTCCATTTTGCTATATGACCTGCAATTTCCGTTGTGACTTAGTCAATCTAGCACATACCCAGAGTCCCCGGGTAGCAAATTCTACTAAACCAGACAGTCATCTCGACGATCTTGCTGATGTGTAGGCAACACTAAGCGAGGTTTATGGTTCGTGACGGTCACTCCTCAGTCATTATTATCCGGATATGAGACGGAGGCTATCAGGCAGTCGTAGGCCACGTGGCAGTTGGTGACGACCCTCATAAGCACTCATCATAGCAAACCGTTTGCCAGGTGATTCTTTACACAAATCCACTGTGCTGCGATGCAATGCACAAATTCCCATTCGGAAATGTAGAGGTAATACAATATGTCGAATATTTCGGTATGTTATGACGGCAATATTCAGCACGTACTTCCGATTTGACTTGATGTCACTGCTTCGTGTTGGAGCATTGGGCAAAAAAAGTGTCATTACAAACCTTTATATTCCTATATTAAATGTATCTGGCCGAAATTCTTGCGAAATTTCGACAGCTCCGTCAGTTTGCCTAATTTGCAAAAATTAGAGAGGCTTGGCTATAACTTTTAGAGCATCCTCCGTGCTGTTCAGACTTTTTTAATTAGCACAATTGATTCGTTCACTTACTCTATAGACATATTCCTCTGACAAAATTGTGGAAAAGGCACATAACTCATGGAATACCTGTTTAACCACAGACACTGTTAGCAAGCGCTTTTATTAAATTTCCAAATACTGAGGATGGATTGCTCATGAAATGCATCCTATCACTGCTTCGTATCCTTCATTGTTTTGCAACCAAGGCGTCTTTAACCAGTAGCCGTTAACCACTAACACAAATCAAAGGAAAATAAGCTAAGATTGTTCAGTTTGCCTTCTTTCAAAAAAAGTAGCCTAGGAAATGGTGCTTATAAAAACGCCGTAGTTCTTATAGCCATCTGTAAACGTTTGATACTTAAGCTCAGCCTTTACATTTAACCGCTTTTTAGGTTATCGAGGCTCTGATTGGTTCCCTTTGTAGTTTGCAGCATACTTGGACAGTTGGCACGATTCATCCTGTAGTGTTCTCTAGCTCAGGCTATTGTGACTCTATCCTGTTTTTATGACCTCATTATTAATGTGCTTGAAATTATGCGTGAAAAAGCGCTTCACTCGTAGAGTCCACGCCTCGACAAACTCATTTTTTCGTTGACTTCCGGGAACAGCTTGACAGTTTTCGGTCAACCCTAAAATCACTTTATCCTATATTATTATTATTTTTTTTGCAATCAAGGATTCCGCATGAAGCGCTTGTGTATATTCCACCCGAACTCGTCATAAAACTCCCGTAGTTCCGCAGGACTTAGGAATCTAGCGACAACATACAATAATTTGTTTGCAAAGGTCAGCTAGATTGAATCAAGTGCCTGTCTATACGATTCTAAAGTGGGCTAAGGCAGACACAAAGCTGAACTTACCGAGAAAATAAACAGTCATTCATTATGCCGAAGTAAGAAGTCTGCTTCAGGAAACCATTGTTCCTTTCTCAAGTATGAGTATCCTTGCAATTTGAAGATGTGCAGCGAAACCTTGTGGAATAGGCGTTGAATGCAGCAATGCCTGGACCGAATCGATTTCTGACAAATTCGAATAACGCGAATTACGCTGTAGATGTGCGTTTCCTGGTGGGAAGATAATTGTTACCCTTCGTAAAATATTGTGCGGTCACGGTTTACTAGTCGTGCGTTCATTGTTAATAGCCGTGTGAATTAGTAGGTAGTAAGTGTTGGGAGCCAAATAGTTTGAGTTTGTACGCTCCCAGACATGTTGCAATCCTAGAGTTACTTATTAATTCTAAATTATACATTTGGGGCACATCGCACACAAAAACATTGAAATAATACTAAGCGTAGATTTATATATGAAACTGGCTCTTTTAGTCAAACGCGCAGACTCTTGCGACTTGGGACGCGCATACTTATTTTCGTCATCTAAAATTTGCTAGACATACAGATTCCTTCCTGTCAATCTATATTCGTACGCGTAAGGGGAGACGCACGGTATCAGCATTTCCCGGGTCTGTCGACCCGGGAAATGATGGTATCGTGCTATTCTAAAATAGACCTGAGATATAACCCGTAAGGAGAAGATCTGTAAGGTGCGGTATATTATTCGCGCAAGTATGATAATTTAGGTGGAGGTTACAATTTACAATACACGTCCGCACTTACTTTATAGGTTTTTTTTTTACACTCTACGCACGCACGATTGAATGGAACAATTTCATACAGACCCATAGGGGCATTCCAAGCTGCTGTGCGAAAGGAAACCCAGACGGTCACTTTAGCTTTATACGCATAATGTACCAGTTACTACTCATGTGCTGTCCGCCGTTCAATAATGCTTGTCCTCGATTAAACGTAAATATGCAAGTATTTGAGCGCAGACTGAAATTTCGCCTCCATATGCGGTTAGTCTGTACATAGCCTGTATATAGACCGGCGGAAAAGCGATGGGGATTGTATAATCTCACCGACATTAGGCTACTTGCTATCATACCTATGAGAATTTGTAACTGCTATAGGCGTTGTTTTAGGCGAGGTGTGTGCGGTTAAGCCAGCGGAACGCCACTTGACGATACGCTCCACCTTTATACCCCATCGCCCCAGACTCATTTCTAACGTTAATGGCTCCAGCTAAAGTCGCGGTGGGCGTTTTAACGTGACACACTTAACGTGACAGACAGCCAGCCTAGAGGCCACAAGGTAGGTCACAATGGTGGTAGTAGTGGTAGTGGTGGAAGTGGTAATGCTGCTGCTGCTGCTACTATTGTGAAGACTATGTATCGTGCTGAATGTTGGCTGCTGGGTGCAGTGAGCCAGACGCGCGAAGCACGTCGCGCGAGCGAGATTCTGATTTATTTGCTTACAGCTGCAACGGTTTCGCTCGGCTAGATATCCACGCTATTGTGCGCGTCGGCTATTTCTGCGCCCTTTCTAGATAGGCGTGGCGGTAAGTATACGTGTGACAAAAAATAAATCCACTAGCATAACATAGTCCACCTTCGCCTCACTCCAGTAAAATCATTTCGGTTACCACTGCTTACGCCTGAATAGCCGAGTGCGTTGCTAGACCCAAAATTTCAAAATGATTTCTCAGAATTAGAAGCGGTGAGTGGACTTCTAGCGAGAATAGACGCTTTTTTCTTCTCAGAAAATACGTGGCGATATTTAACAAATTCTAAAGAAATATTCAAAATGCATTGTATCATGAAATACGGTTCATTACCTCGATAGTTAAGGTTGAGATTCGTTTGATTGTTTCCGCCTAGCGTAATCGGACTGATTATTTCGGATAGAATTTTGCAAACAGTAATAGCTTTTTCAGTTCTCTCATCGCATTAAAATTAAATTTGTTGTAGATCACCATCATGCTCAATAAAGCGCAGAAGATAACGAATACAAAATCAACTTGTTGCTATGGCGACATCTGACAGTCAGTCACCCTACAAAGAAAAAGTGCGTTTAGTTTGAGAATGCGTATACTTTTTTTTCAACAAGCTCGGTAATTATCCTCGTTTACTTTCATTATTTTTGTTACCCAAGGCGATTTACATTAAAAATTGCGCATGTTCATAGTTAAAATTGTGCTTAAAAAACATGCAAATGCTTATGTACATATACAGAAAAGCTTTTTCGCTTGTACTGAGAACTTTAGAGGTAAAGCGAATGAACTTATATCGCGAGAAATGAAACCTCAGACAGACAAGTGGCAATAAGCAATAACCTAGCGATTAGATTATGCCACAAACTTGGCCGATCTATGTGTTGATCTCTTCATCACGGCAGCGAAAATGCGCAACTTAAAATGAATATATAACATTCATTCAAGCAGACTTTTTGAAGATGTCTCAAACAGAATTTATGCGGCGTTCACCAAAACTTGCACCGACAGAATTACTCTGGACAATTTCATTTATCTGACAAACCATCTTATGATCGATCACTGCGCTCACAGCTTCTTAAAGTGACGTACATGACCATACAACACACTTAGGCCTAAAATTTGTTACGTTGTCTTACTATCGCAGAGTGTCACACAGTACAAAACCCAACATATTTCACGGGGGCTCCGTTAACGCTTATACACTCCACAGGGATAAATTTAACCGACCTGAACTTTTCTTTCTGGCGCGTCGAATAGAGAGTTGCTTGTCCTACTGGTGCTTATCGCGAGGCCAAATCTCTCAAACGCCTTAACCATCTTTGCCACTCTGTTTACAACTCGCCGAATATAATTTTTTGAGCATTGACGGATAGATGCGAAAGCAGCATGACGCATTCTCCATCTAGTCAATCACCTCGCAGAACTCTGAAGTTGTTGATTCTTCTTTGTGCACGGCGGTGGGCTTTGCCTGGACTATCATTTTCTTCCGGGTGGTTAGCCTTTAGTTACCATACCAACCGACTCGTGGTCCCATATGCTCTTGCATAGTAACTAATTTCGACAAAAAGTGGCAACATTCCCTAGTTTTTTATCTTCACAGGACCTTTGGCATGTATGTACTATCTTATGGCCCAAAAACAAAAAGCATTTCTCTAGGCGGAATTTTAATGAATCACAGTACTACGTGGTGTCTAGAAAATGTGCCGCGCTCACTACTGAAACGATTTCTCGCGATTCTATTAAGGCAAATAATCGGACCTCCGGTAAAACTTGAGAGATTTTATTAGCCGTGAGCCCGCATCTATTTGCACAGTGTTCTATTGGTTTTCTACATTTCATGGTCCCTAGAATGCCAAACAGAGTCGTCAACGTCACCACATTTCTAGTTTTATATTCACTCCATATATATGAATCACACGCAATATCGACTTAGGTTTGAAGCTAGAAAAGCAAACTCTGGGCACAGCGAAAGAAAATACCGTTTAGACGACCCTCTTCAAAAGTAGCAGCCTTATCGCAAATCTTTTCTCATTACGTTTGAATAACCGCTTGAAGAGGTATTTTCCTTCTTATCGTACTCTCGTGAATAGCTTTAATTTCGGACCTGATTTTTTCCATTAACCTGGTTGCGCTCAGCAACTTGTACCCGCTTTTTAATGGTCTTTCATCTATGTGAGCTGCTGCTGATGCTTAGTCCATTGTGTTAGTAGTATCGGTTAGCGCTACACTGTCAAGTGCCAGAACAGCGCTTCCACCATCAGCTGTGACATTGCCTGTTTTTAACCTTACTAGAAGTTGCAGTACTTCCAGTCACTTTGTTCAGCGGTCTTTCTGGCAAAACCGAGTCGAACTTGACCTCTCATTGCCAACACAATCGTTGTATTTGTACCAGACTTCCCCATCCTAAGCCCTATCCTTCACCCCGCTTAACACCACTGCTGTGTCCGTTAAAGGAGGCGTTCGGCACAATTACAGTAAAAATGAATCCGGCGAAACAGCAACAAGAACAACTGTCTTGGCCACGCCTGCAGGCCGATCCCACGACCAGCGCACCTCAGAGGAGAAGTTTGTTTTCCGTGTCGATGCTTCGCTCACATCCACCACTGCAACTTTTTGAAGCTAATGTTGGAGCGAGCTTGCGATGACAACGGTGTAAATACGAAAAACCATCAGCGCAATTTGTCATTAATAGATATTATATACCAAATTCCTCGTTTGTAAGCTTCTACTATTTATCCGCGTTATCGCGTAATACATTCCGCTAAGTGGAATAAAACCCAAAGAACGAAAACGACTGTAAAGTTTTCAATGCAGAATACATGTTTCCAGCGAAAGGTTAGGTATATTCAACTATCTGTTTTATCCGGGTTGTCCATTGATGATTTCCTATTTGCTCTCTCAAACTGTCTCGGGATCATAGGGGCTGCAGTGCATGTTCCACACTACTTTCAGGGCCTAATTCTATAGTTCCGCCAAAATAATCATTACATGAAGCGTACTTATTTTATTAACTACGTGATGTATACCTTAACAATACATATTGTATTAAAAAAAAAAAAAACTTTTTTGCTTCGATTTTTGTAGCGGATCATAAAATAATTCCAAGTACAGACGAGTAATATCATAAATTTGCCCAAATATGTTAATATATTCAATTGTTTATGTTGTTTTTCCTTTTCTTATACTACTTTGTCCACAAGTACGCGGTATGTATATAGAATATATTGCGCGTGCGTCGGGGTGTAGGCAATAGGAAGTAACATGTTCGTTATTTTAGTATAAAGGCAAGGTTTCACATTTTGTATTTCAAGTTAGTATCCCCGTAGTCACCTACTACTGCTAGATCGTTAGCGCCTGTAAGTGCTTGAATCAAAAAATGGATATAAGAAATTGGGAATATTTTAATGAATATAAAAAAATCTGTTCACTTTGAAAAAATTATGCGAATTCCTAAGAAGAAAAAGCACAATGAGTCAACTGCTGCCCACACACATATCCACCGAAGAATAGCTGATCTGTTCGTTTTACGGCTGATATTTTTATGAACTATCTTATTTTATATAGTCCCTATTAAATAGCTACAGTGTGGCTCGCGAGTTGCTGTTTGAAGTACCGCGAGAAGAGGCTCCGAGCTTCAAAAACCGGACGGTCTTCAAATAATTCAGGGGACAAACATGACGTCTTTAGTTAATAATAGACCCTATAAGATCGGATGAGCCGAGGCTAACGAGGTGTTCTCCGAAAATGGTTTATATGTCCAAAAATGAACTATTTTCAACAATAACTTTATAGAGACCATCTCGCCAACAATCAATGGCGTACATTTTCGGATAACTGTTATACACGTTGTTTCTTTTAAATATGCGATTACAGAATAAGAAACATAAATGACAGATGCAACTAATAAAGCAAAGTAACACAAAACTCATAGCGACTCAAGTTAACTCAGAACGATGCATTCAACTGGGAATTATTCATTCTGATTGAGTATGTCCTCAAGCTAAAAGCAATTTCGGCGTCAGTGTGCCGCTGCGCAAGGAAAATTAGAGGGCTGTCAAATTCAAAGCAAAGTCCTACTTGCAACCGTGCATGCACGCCTGATTGAGTTCAGACTATAAAACTGGGCTAATCACATGCGATGACGAAGTAAGACATCGACGGCTGCACGTGACAGGTATTTCTTTTAATATTTTGGGGCTGACCATCAGCCAACATCTAACGTTCACAATAGCGCTTTTTGCATTCGTAAGGCGGAACCCGTAAATGTTAATGCGCAATGGTGGGGATCGAACCTGTGCACCCATTTTCGTGTCTCCTCCGGTCGAAAGGCGCCCATGAATGCACCAAACCGCCTAGCTCGAGGTATTTCATCTGGGGAGTCCTTATATATTTCCCAACGGGTGAGTCGTAAATTTCTTACAACTATTCGGTGGAATGGATATTTGATCTCTGACTTCACTCTTGGAGATAAATGCACTATGGATTCTGTCATTACATACATTTAATCAAATACATTTTACAAGAACGACAAACGCAGTGCGCTTAGGTATACTATTGGCGTAAATATTTATAATTCTGCTGATTATCTTACATAATTAATCGTGTCACATGTTTGCTTGTAGCAAATTATGTATTAGATGTGAGAAAACATTTGCGTGGCGGAGCACAAGCAGCGCAAACCACCCATAAGACGTTATTTGCAATTTTCTAAACGTTAGGTTATCTAAATAACTCCCGTCTGCGAATGCGCACCATGGTAACTAATCGGTTAATTACTTGGCATGCAATTGCAATTCTGGTCTCGCAAATGGTGTCATTAGGATATAAGACTATTTGCAGAATGTACAAGTATCACTAATACTACGCTTGTTTTTTTATTGCTTTGTCACTAAATGGTTCTTAAGCATTCGTTTGAAGGTTTAATATGATGTGATGGCTTTGGCGTTATCGGGTAGGTTATTCCACATTCAAAACCTTAGCCTCCCTCGGTGCCGATATTCTTTCTACAATTAATGTGGTGACGGATTTAATATATATATATATATATATTAAATT
>MNPL01018579.1:14966-27277 GCA_002081605.1 Tropilaelaps mercedesae
ATATATATATATATAAATTTGATCGAATCGTGCAGAGTTTGAAATGAAATAAGTGAGATACGGTGGCAGCATGAGAAGGATGAGCATCTGTAAAAATTTATATGGCAATAAATCGGGCAACTCGTCAAGTTCTTCAGCACAAACAAACAACTTTAGTTTATTAAGCATATATGCGAAAGAATTACATCCCTTTCTGCAAGCTATGTATAACGACAGTAAATATCGCTATTCGAGCGTACTTCTTTTTTTCTATTAATCCAACCGGTGTTCTAGCGAACTTCTAAAAACGATGACGCAAAATTATAGTCAACATTCGTTGGCCGCAACTGGACGAATGCCTTCTTATAAATTACCGCAGTAAGCACAGTCACAAACGATTCATTGATCAACCGCGCAGTCGATTACCTTTTCCTACTTGTAAAATAAACTGACCTGCTGATCTATCTGATCACGTCGATGTCCCTAGTATAATTACTTTTTTAATATTGTTTTTAACCAAACATATACTTTGAGAAGTGTAAGTTAAGTGTCTATTATTTGACATTTACTTGTTTCGGATCATGCTATAATTATTTGGACTCTTCATTTATCAATATGATGTGACGATCAGAAGATCAAAGCTGTATGTAGCGATGACAAACGAGATCTTTTATCGATCGATGCTTGTATCTAGCTCACAGAGTTCGTTATGGGTACAGCATCATCACGGCTATCGCGCAGTTCGCTTAAGCTTTAGACCACATCGACAATCTAGCTACGATCTTTAAGACACCGTTCAGTTGAATTTCTGACTAGTCTGTTGTCTGTTGACGACTTCCAGATGCAGTACATGAGTGGCACCTTCTGACAACTTGGGTATCACGAACATCGTGAAAGTTTAAAATTTTATGTTTCGATATTTGGCTAGGGGTATTGCGACTGGGCCGTGTTACTATAAGCGAAAGGACCAGGGAGGCATGGGTTGCGGTTACGTAAGGAATTGAAAAACTTCAACGAATTCGTCGTACTTTTAAAAAAATTATTCCCGCAACCCGCTCGCAATATGTAGCAGCTTGTGTCGTCTATATAGTTCACGATTGGCCCTTGCTTAACCGTCCCTTCGGGGGCACGTACGGCGTCTGCCTAGCCGATAATTGAGGTAAAATGCAAACCCTGGACCGTAAAAAGTTGAGATATACTACTACGAAGAGTTACTTGATCTACATGAAGTGTATCGTAACCGACGACGTTTAACAACGACTGTTACAAAGGCGTTACTGAGATCAACTGATGACCAGCCTGATGGCTGATAAAGTTGAAAAGGCTGCGAGGTGCAGCTAGGGTCAGAAATGGCCCAACTTTTGCGCGCTACCTCTTAAGATGGGGTCTTTTGGTAACTACAATTAAGGCTGCCAATACCATTGCTGTGGTTTGCTGGGCGAGAAACTGTCGCGCATTCTTAAGTAATCCAAAAATGTCGACTTAGGTCAAGATACGACGTTCACTTAAGCGAATAACTGTGTAATTTTCAACGAAGGCAACAGGTGAGCATTTTACACTTGCAGCGACGCGCGAAAAGTCGTGAAGTAAAATTGCACAATCGCCTAGTGAATAATTATATGATGATGCGTGTACGGTATGAAAGAATGCAATGTTTATGAGAAGGTGTAATCATGAACAAGTAGATTATTAAGCGGAAGTAAGCACTAAAAAATAATTCGTGTGAAGCAAAAAATACTTAGCATTATTGGTAATGCCTATCTGTACGGATAGATTCATTTTGACAATAATAATAAATTTTTTGTAATAGTAATAAACAATTTTTTAAACTTTAGGTTTGTTGTCTGGATAACTCCTGTCGAATGCGCACCATGGTAACTATTCGGTTAATTATTTGGCATGAATGTTTGCAATTGCAATTATGGCCTCGCAATAGGTGTCATTAGAAGACTATTCGCAGAATATACAAGTATCACTAATACGCCTGTTTTTTATTGCTTTGTCACTAAATGGTTCTTAAGCATTCGTCTGAAGGTTTAATATGATGTGATGGTTTGGCGTCATTGGGTAGGTTATTCCATGTTCAATACTTTAGCTCCCTGCTGTGCAAATATTCTTTCTGCCATCAATGTGATGACACATTTATATATACATATATATATATATATATAAATTTGATTGAATCGTGCAGAGTTTGAAATTAACTAAACGAAATACGGTGGCAACATGAAAAAAATGAGCATCTATAAAAATTTTTATAAAAATAAATCGGGTAACTCGTCAGGTTCTTCAGCACGATTAGGCAAATAACTTCAGCTTATTAAGATTATATTAGGATGAATAATATGCCTTTTTGTGAGCTATGTATAGTGTCAGTGGATATCGCTATTGGAGCGTATTTCTGTTTTGCTATCAGTCTAACTGGTGTTCTAGCGAACTTTTAAAAGCATTGTTGCAAAATTGTAGTCAACATTCGCTGGCCGCAACTGGACGAATATCTTATAAATTACTGCAGTAAGCACCGTCACAAGCGATTCATTGTTCAACTGCGCAGTTGATTACCTTTCCCTACTTGTACAATAAACCGACCCGCTGATCCCTCTGATCATGTCGATGTCCCTAGTATAATTACTTTTCAAATGTTTTTTAACTAGGGTTACATGTGATTTGAAAGGTGTATATTAAGGGTCTATTATTTGGCATTCATTTGTTTCAAATATTGCTATAATTATTTGGGCTCCTCATTTATCAATACGATATGACGATCAGGACAAAGCTGTATGTAGCGATGACAAACGATCTATATTCTATCGATCGATATTTTGTATCTAGCTCACAGAGGTCGTTGTGGGTACAGCATCATCACGGCTATCGCGCAGTTCGCTAAAGCTTTAGACCACATCGACCATCTAGCTACGATCTTTAGGATACCTCAACCGCTCAGTTGAATTTCTGGCTAGTGTGTTGTCTGTTAACGACTTCCAGATGCAGTACATGAGTGGCACCTTCTGACAACTTGGGTATCACGAACATCGTGAAAGTTTAAAATTTTATTCTTCGATATTTAGCTAGGAGTATTGCGACTGGGCCGTGTTACTATAAGCGAAAGGACCAGGGAGGCATGGGTTCTGGTTACGTAAGGAATTGAAAAACTTCAACGAACTCGTCGTACTTTTAAAAAAATTTTTCCCGCAACCCGCTCGCAATATGTAGCAGCTTTTGCCATCTATATAGTTCAGAACTGACCCTTGCTTATCCGTCCCTTCGGGGGCACATACGGCGTCTGCCGAACCGACAATTTAGGCGGAATGCAAACCCTGGACGTAAAAAGTTAAGATATACTACGAAGAGTTACCTGATCTAGATGAAGTGTATCGTAACCGATGACGTTTAACAACGACTGTTACAAGGGCGTTACTGAGATCAACTGATGACCAGCCGTGATGGCTGATAAAGTTGAAAAGGCTGCGAGGTGCAGCTAGGGTCAAAGACGGCCCAAATTTTGCTAGCTACCTTAAGATGGGATTTTAGTCTTTTGGTAACTACAATTAAGGCTGCCAATACCATTGCTGTGTTTTGCTGGGCGAGAAACTGTCGCGCGTTCTTAAGCAATCCAAAAATGTCGGCTTAGGTCAAGATACGACGTTCACTTAAGCGAATAACTGCGTTTAATTTACAAGGAAGGCAACAGGTGAGAATTCTACGCTTGCAGCGACGCGCGAAAATTCATGAAGCACAGTCGCCTAGTGAATTATATGATCATGTTTGTACGGTATGAAAGAATGCAATGTTTATGAGAAGGCGTAATCATGAACAAGTAGATTATTAAGCAGAAGTAAGCATTAAAAGGTAATTCATGTGAAGCAAAAATATGTGGTATTATTGACGATGCCTATCTGTACGGATAGATTTATTTTGACAATAATAATAACAAAAATAGTAATAATTCTTCAGACGTTTGCTTGCACGGCTGTGTAGCACGCTACATTATGGGCATGTGCATTGAACTGGGGTTGGCGTTTCAATGCATAGCTCTAGTTAAGCCTGAAGTTTGATTTTACAGTTCCTATAAAAATGTAGCCTACAAGTGACTTTAGCTTTGAGAAGAAGTACACTTTGTTAAAACGCTGTGAATCCGTACGTACGCTGGGTACTTAGATTTACCTCCGATTCCTTTCCCGATGCTTATCCGAGGCAGTATCATTAGACGAATGCACTACGATGAATGAGATAATATTTAGCTTTAAAAACGTTAAGTTTTTGAAAGTCGTAATTGCAATTTTTGTTTACTTGCTCCATTAGTTTTACGAGAAAAATGGCACCCTTTGTTTAAAATATTGTTATCATGTGGTACAAAAACAATTCTGATGGTTTAATAGCATTTTCGTTCTTTTATTTTGAGTATAAAGTCAACATAAACATATGTAAGTCTCACACGTTATACGCCATGCAGAGATAGTATGCTAGTATAGCCCGAACATTGCAATGCATGTCCTATAATTTTTCCGGTTACAGCTCAATTAGTGCCAAATACATAGAGCTATATACATTATAGTAATGCGTATTACTTTAAGAAAATATTTCAATTCTGTCACAATGCGCCATTAGAACATAAAATGCATAGATACCTAGCGTAATGCGTAAAATTATATTTTGCTTTACTCAAACATATTTACCAGTCGGGTAGTTAGCTGTATATGTGTGTACTGAACCGCCTACTAGAAACATTATGACGTGGTGGTGAATAAATCATATTTTTTAGATAATTTGTTACATACTTTTTAGAATACTAAGCAATTTACATTCCCTGCAATATATGTACCGACAAAGTAGCACAGGCCAGAAATGAGTACCCCCGTGTGTGCCCCATTAATTCGTCGGCTGTCATTGACCCATGTAGTGGTGCACTCGCCAGGCTGCAACTGCGTCAACTCCTCGTGAATCGACAGGTCGGTTGAATGGTTGACTACGCAGCATAGTAGGTCAAGCGCCTCTAGGCAGGTTGTATACGTGGTATCTCTAAAAAGCCTCTATGCGTTTGTTTTGAATGTGAGCATGAAGCAGGATAATTAGAAAGTGGTGCTCGTCAGTAGTGTGTCATATTCGCCATAATGACCTAGCTCACAGAATAAATATTAGCAGGTACATAGGGTGTGCGTTCTAAACTTAATCAAACGATGATGCCGAACATACCAAAATGCACCGCTCACGGCTCCCATGGTTTGGATTTTATAAACGTTTTTCTTTGCCCATGTGTATCGCGCTATTTATCACGGCTGTGCATGAGTGTGTAGTATTATGAATTATTAGCTTAGAAGCACCTAATTTTTCGGTTGACTACTGATTCATCATGGCTACAGACGGAGTTTTACCTTACGTTTTACCTTACATTACGGAGATATAATGCGAAGAAGAATCGCGTAGCTTTCATAGGAAGGCATTAGTTTTAGGTTCTTCATGAGAATGCATTTTTAGCATACTGTAATGTAGTCAGTTTTCAAGGATTTATCAAGTAGTACGTCATTGAGCTGTTTTCAATTAGATGTGTTCCATAGGTTTCCAAACGTTCTATAGGAACTTGGTTTTCATCTTCACTTATTGCTTCTTGCGCGGCGGGACTCGGGAAGTGAATGGCAGGTATCACGAGATAAGGCTGACTGGTGGGAGCTAGCGTAGTGGCGGTTCCGAAGAGTACGCGGGACATTCTGGGTTCACTAAGCCTGAGACCTGGCCTATGGTAAGCATTGGGATACGTTACGTGTTAACAACTCTGTCGACGATTTTAGAGGCTATGCGACGTTTTTGGCTACTTGCGGCACATATCTAGCTGTTGTACTGCAGTGTGCTTATTACGGCGTTTGTAACATAGATCAACTAGCTGACTTCAACGTAGAAATTCCCAAAAGTTGAGAGCAATGTCGTGCAGAAGTTATACATGGTACCGTTTCGCAATACTTTCCATCCAATTCCATAAGTGTATGCTGAGTTAGGATTTTGTTTTCTCTTAACATACTTTAGTTTCAGCTGTCATAAATATGGTCATGCTGAGTCATCGGATATGTATGTGCATATTACACATTTGTCCGGTTATGCCATGTAGTCAAGCAGTCTCGACACGGAATGATTATGTATTCTTTATTAGTGATCCAAAATGAAAAGGCCACTAAACAAAATGTGTGAAGGAAACAGTCCATTGGTTCGTTGCTTGGTAGAAACGAATTATCGAAGTAACGAATGGCTGGGCAGCTTTATACACTGTGGATTTGGAAAATGCCGATGACGGATCTGGTGTGGCCTACAAGTATAGTCAGCAAAGAAAATTGTATGATCAATTAAAGCGCCTCGCACTTAGTTTAGTTCTATTGGTATTTATTTCTACTTTGGGACAACGTGCTGGTAACCTAAAAATAATGCCTTATTGTCCTTTAATAGGTCACTGGGTAACTTCACGCCTCTTTCTAATGGTGCTTTATTTCTCGTTGCTTTGATGAATTTTGCTGTATGTTTAGTTTCTAACGTCAGCGTGGGCCAATATAACTCCAGTGCCCAATTTCTAGACACTATACTGGACATGTTTTTTTAGTTGCCGCAATGTTGACTTGCAATGGTAATTGACTATGCCCTGTTATAAAACCGAGGAATAAATGCGCATGAATTTAACACCAACGTTCTCCAGTAAGTGGCCCAAGCCACTGAAATAGGAATTTATTTTTCTTTATATTTTAATTTATTGATTGACGTAATATAACGGTTTATACTAACAGCTGTTTACGACGAAACAGGGAAATTTGCTCCGTTGTTTTAGCCGTGCTCTCATGCATGTCGATAATGCCTTGGAAAACTTCACACACGTCAAATATAACGCGGAAGAAAAATTCCATCTAGGGATGAAAAGTAGTAAGATTTTGATATAGGTGCTTAAAATGTTCCCATTTTTTCATGTACTCTAATATTTTCAGTATTTATACCGCGTACGAAGCATCCGTATATCCTTAGTTACAACAAAGTTAATAGAAAACGTGAAAATGTTTAGTTGATGGTGGACTTACCGATAGAAAGAGTTACGGAAACGTGGACATGTTGCATGGTACGGCTCGGACCTCTCAGTGCTTCGGACGTATATAGAGAGGCGCACAGCCTTATCTTTTAATCACATACATACGACCCGGAGCACCAAGAGGCCAAAACCAATTATGGTCGTGGTCTCCCCACAAGTTGTTAGGGCTACGGCATCCATATGTCGAAGGAAAAGCAGTCCTACGTGTGTATATGCAGCTAACAATTCGTCATCAAGCGACTGAAGCAAAATAATCGGTCGAGTACCACTTCACACGAAAAATTTATTCACATGTAGCCTTATTTATGCACCGGTCTCGTAAAGTTTTATATGTCTAAGCATACATCTCTTCTAAGGGGTTAGCGTTTAGGGTCGTTGCTTGGTATAAAATGCATCTGGGGTATGCCTAGTGCCAGTAATTTTTGTTTTCGGCCTACATGCAGTGAAATATTGTAAAGAGCAAATAATTTTTGTACCAGCACGCTTGTTCTCATTACTCCATATGTCTGTTCAGTGTTGCTACTTTTGCCTCCATTTTACGAAACGTATGTTTTCAGATCTGAAAGTGTTTCAAGTTTTTTCCTCATTTGGTCATCTGAAGCAGTCACGTTAAAGCTTTTCGTCGTTGTCTCTGTCAATGTGGTCCCTGCTAATACTATCTTAGTACCACTAACGTAGGCGATATCGAGGGGTGATTTTTTTTCGCGATGCGAGTTGGAGCACCAATCAACGCTACCTACTCACTAACCGATAATGGTTAAATCTTTCTTGGGCCAGGGAGCGCGCCATCGTGTTTGGCCGCCGTCCCCGACGCAGTTTAATTGACTAGATCATCCACTCGTAAAACCTCGGTGTACAATTCTGAAGGCCGTCGGTTTGTTTTCTGCTTGTGTCCGGTCGGTTTGTGCCGGTCGTATCGTTTTTCTACACTTTCAGGAAGCCAGTTTTGGAAAACCTACCTAGCGCCTTATTACCACCGTTATTGCACAACGGGCCTGTCTCAGCCTCTCACATTTTTTTGCCTTTCCCAATTTACAGTCTATCTAATGACTTTATTTTTATCTTTCTCTCTCTCACTCTAGAAGGTGATATAGTCTCTGTCTATATATATATATATGCTGCCGTGTAATGGCGATGATCAGAAGCCTAAGCGGACTTCTCCATGTTAATCAGCTCTAGAACGCCATCCTGCATTTCTTTGACAGCCTCGAATTCCGTGAGGCCCATACGGCGCTTGTTTGAGATGTCGTACACGCCACCTTCAGACTCTGTGTGCTCACCGCGCGTACCTAAAATGAGATCAAAAGATAAAAACCGTTTGTAACAATCATGCACGTTGAAAGCATTTTCCAACCAAGCGACCATTAATGACAGTTCTAAATAATAGTTTCCAAAAGTAGTTTCTATGCTTACCTCGAACCTGCAGATTATATTTTGCGGCAATCTGTTCGAGGCGGGCCTTGTTCGAGGCAAGCTTTGGTAACTTGATGTGCACGGACGCTCGAATGGTGGTGCCGAGATTTGTTGGGCAGAAAGTCAGGTAACCCAAACGACTATCACGCGAGAATGGTATGCGAGCTTCAATGGCCTTGACTCCCTGTTGATGCAGTTACATGAATTTACATCTAATTAATGAACACATATGTACGGTAAAGTTGCGTTGTATTTACTCATAAGGGCAGTTGTGCAAAAGAATGCATTTCAGCAGTAAATTTTGAACTTGGTTCTTAAGCCACCCACTGTGTGATTTTAACAATCAGTTTCCAGTCGACGGACTGTTTCACTGAATGGAGTTTTATTTTCTCCGTGTAGAGTAGGAAAAATGGGCACCACGCAGTTTAGTGTAAAAAAACAACATGCTTTAGTCAAAAAAACAACATGTTGACCTTTTCTTGTGTGGATATTGTAAGATTGATTGGGACAAGGCTATGACCTGCACAAGCTGCCAAAAATACGACGCATCGCAAAAGTCAACGAGCTACGTTTGCGGCGAATATCCAGCACACAACCAGATGAAAAAGGAGTCAACAAGTTTACTAGTAGGCTTTTTATTTAGTTTAGTAATATTTAATTAGCACTTACACAGGTGGTTTGAATAGATTTGACAAGCCCAGAGAAAGCCGGGCAGCTAATTGTACATCAAGTACCATAAGTTGACGATAGCATTTTTTCGTGAAGAAAATACTCACCGACTCATTCAATAAGGCGTTCATACTTCCCTCCATTACTGGTCCCTCATTTAGCGGAACCCCGTGTAAACAACCCGTTTTGGAAAGACCCTAATATCATCACCTCATAAGGACTTGTAGGCTGCCTGTCTGGTTGCCCACCAAGTTTTAGTGTAGGTTCAAGGTATGAATGATAGTGCAGACGCGTCATTGGAAAATTGCCTCGTTCGGTTGCTGCTTAATGCAACGTTATATGACTCCAATGGTATCGCAATACTTACACTGATAAGACGAGCGTACACCTGTTTGAGGTCACCTCCGTTCTGCATAGAGATAATCCGCAAGTGGTCCTCCTCGTTCACCCAAACGAGGAAGGTCTTGGCGTCGTTGTGGTAGATGCCACGTCCGGTTGGCCAGAAACGGCATGCATTGGCTGCTTGAAGAAACCTAGCGAAATCGCAAAAATACAATATAGGTTATACGTTACAGGTTATGTTCAAAATAGGATATATTGTACCGAACGTACACGTGAAAATGCCGGCTGTAGCATCATAACTCTGCAAAGTCGATCTCGATACATTGACCCCGATACACTGAGGTATACGAATATAATTCCAATGTGCAAAATTTCGGTCGGTTACAGCTTCGAAAATAACCAAAGATAAACAACATTTACTAACCATTTTAGACATGCTTTAATTAATTGGTTTAAATCAATTTTTAGTTGTCGCCGTAGGCCACTGACGAAACTGCAATGATGCTATATAAAAAATTTTACCGACCAAAACTGTCTCTTGCTATGCTGAAGGTTTTCGCTAATCGCCTTACCGCAGTGGTGACCTACTAAGCTCGAAACGAAAATTCTTTCGATCAGTAAAGATCTTACGGTAGAAACTTACCGAACGTATTTGTCAAGTAGGTATCTTCAACCTACCTGTCACCTTCCTTGAATAAAAAGTGATCATCAATCAGCTGCTGCTGGGTGGCCTTGCCCATTCCGGTAAGGGGGTAGTAGGTGCCTTTAAGTTCTCCCGTCAGAGCCTTCAGAGTGCTTGACACCTTTTGCTCCATTTCAATGTATTGCTATAACGTTCACAGGGCGCAAGATATGCATAAAACACTCATAATAATACCTGGCATAATTAAGTATATCATTAATGATTGTCGGGCGGTATCGTGTTTCACCCACTTCCGATGAGTGCCTTTATATCGTATTTACTTATTATCAAGGCAGGAATTGCAATTATAAATGTAAAAGATTGAAAGTTGTATAAACATTATGGCTAAAATAATTCACGATAATAACCTGAATTAACCTGAATACCGTCGTCAGCAGTTTATATCAACTGCTGACGTCGGCACGTTCATACGTACCAATAGTTCACTCACATGGCCTTAACGGGACCAACTCCTTAGCAGATGGTTCACATCATTTACACCAAATATAAAGTAGCATTGGTGAAACACTCCTAAAGCGCTTACCGCTTCGGTGAGGCACGGATTAAAAGGATATCCCTGAAGGGAGCGTCCGCATCGCACGCGGGTCGATATGACAAATTTGCCTTCGGGATCGACATCTTCGAACTCGTTTATGTCGCCGAAGTCTGAGGAAGGATGCCGGTCAGTAGGTTTGAATCCCTGATGGTAGTCGTCGATGATCGGATTGAAAAGTGAAGCAAATAGGGTGTAAGACTCGGCGTCGGGAGCGTAAACACCAACACCTGAGTCGAGGTTTGCGAAACCGGATTGGACAACATCGAGGAGTGTTGCGCCCATTCGCGTGGTCTTTTCTTGCAGCTCGTCCAAAACACTTTTGGTAAGATATTTCTTCAACAGGGACTTGCATTGTGGGCTATTTTGTAGCTTCTGGAATCCTGCTTGCAACTTTGCCTTTACATCCGCTTTTGTCTCTTTCCGCGGAAAGATCGACCTGAGCGCATTTGTACTAATCACAGAACAGAAGAAATAACAATTATTTTCAGTAAGATCTAATTTTCTTGTAGCTCATGCGACTGCAACTGGAGCCACCATGTAAAGCGTCACTCAAACATTACATCTACATCACAGCGTTGGCCTAATACCTCGCCGATCTTCGTTTTGCAGAATCGTCGAGTGCTTTAGTTAGCATTGTCTTGCCATCTTATTTATACAAATCTGTGGAGCCGTTTCCGAATTAATAATCGTAAGTCATCTCTATTACTGTATTACGCGTGGATAATGTGGTACTCATGCAGGTAGATGATTCCATAAATAAAATGCCACGACGTGTCTACACTGATGATGAAGAGGATCATGAAGCTAAATTTAATATTATCATGTATCTGTATCTCTCCTCGTCTGGGCGCCCGTCACATCACCATCAGTAGAGACCCACATCATTAAGCGCTGGCTACCACTTACCCCTGGTAGGCAACATAGCACAATACAGCCAGGACAGGCACTGCGATCGCAGCCTTCTTTAGGGTCTCCTGATCCATCGCCAAAGTCATCTGCCAAACAGAATCACTCAAAACTCAACAGCAGCTCGCTCTCTCTCTCTCTCGCGTTTTTTTTTTTCGCTAGCTCACTGTTTCACACTAGGGCCTAAATCACATCCTATATTGCGGTGCGCTCTTTAAAGAGTCATGCAACGGAAGTTAAAATCACTGGCAAAGGGATATTATCGCGAATGAGACCGGATCTTTTGTCGTCCCTGATGTCGTCGTCACTCTCGCCAACAGGCCAACACTGGCACGAGTAGCAGCACCAGGACAGAGAGAAAAGTCAGCAAAACAGCAGCAGAGCGCCGGAGAACGAGTTCAACATTGAAGTCACTCGCTGAGCGCTTACGCTTGACTGGCTCGTCTCTAGTCGAACCGACTGAAGTTCAAACAGAGGGATAGGCTGAGCTGAGTTGGGTTCGAGCTTTGTGGATTCTGCTAGGAGGAGGGTCGACAGCGCTCTCCAACCACGTCCTGAGTTGCTCCGTCGGAGTGCACCAAGTCATCCAAGCAGTTGGAGTCACGTAGACGGGAGCGACACAATCGAACCTGCCTTACTACTTCGCACATGGACACACGCGTACGCACATAAGGGTAGGTACACAAAATAGACCCCCCCCCCCCCCC
>MNPL01018579.1:27907-38708 GCA_002081605.1 Tropilaelaps mercedesae
CTCAAGTAGCACCTCAGATGAAGGTGGGCTCTCAAGAGCATCTCTGGCCGGGATACATAGTCAAGACGTTAGCAAGAGAAAGGGCTGTACCGAGACCGTGGGTACAGCAAACGGACACGCCGCGCTTCACTGGGTGGTGGAGAGTGGCGTGAACACGCGGTCGTAGAGCGTTAGCTACTGACCAATGCTGTCTCGAGTTGGCTAAGCAGCAAAACGTTCACAAACGTTTACGTTGGGCCTCGTCCTAGGCATCTGAACTGCAAGAGAGATAAACCTCATTGGCTTGCTTCTTACAAATTTGGCCTTCGTACATAGCCAAGGACCGGCAAGGTCAGGTATGCGGCGCTTTAATAGTAACCGACGGTTTGAAGAAGAAGGCCCTACTACTCTCATCGAAATAGACGGGCCCAGTTATGTGTAAGGGTCCAGTAACGTCGTTTCTGAGCTTGTAAGCGAGTTTTCCTCGAAACCTGTAGCTGGAAACGAACGACACGGAATACCGAGTTCAATAGCACTCAATAGACAGTTCAATAGAGACAGTATTGACAAGCAATAGACCCGTGTCACAGGAATCCACAGGAATGTTGGCGCGAATAGATTGAAATAATGAGAATGCTCCGAGAATGAGTATAGACCATCCGTGGCTTGAGATTGTCATGAAAATTTTCAGTCATTGCTCGTTGGGTATCTTCGTTGCTTCGTCGTGCACTTTCGTGTACTAAGCCTCTTAGTGGGGGACATCCTAAAAGTGTGTTTGCCGACGTCTTACAAACATCGTATGTTTCGTAGCGCCACATCCGCCTGCGCGTGCCGCTGGCCCAAAAGCGTCCTCATATGTTTTTCCTTAGGAAAGAATGAACGAGCAAGCCTTAAAACGAACTTATGAGACTTCATCATATTGCAACGAACCTTCCAATGGCAGAGTGTGGTGCGTTTCATAGCGAAACTTAGCCTCATGTAAAGTGCCTCCATCCTAAAGCTAAAACTGTAGGCACGTTAGCTTTGGCTTAGTAGGACCGGGCTTCGGGAAAAGGAAGGTGCATTATAAAGACGGGCACATAGAACTTGCGTGCCCCACCGGGAGTGATTTACTACGAAAGCGAAACAGTCGGCCACCAACCGTCGGGGGGGCCAGCCATGACTGTTTGACCATAGCAGATCGTCCATAAGGAACGAAGCCATTTTGAGCGACAAACAGGAGCTATACGGGGCTTCCTTTTTGCGACCAAGCCTGCTTACATAGGCACAGATCGGGATGCGAGAGCACGGAGAGACGGACCCGGCTCCGTCGCGGTTTATTTTCTATTCACAATTCGACGCAAGAGCCGTCGGCGGCAACTACGAACAGTTCCATTACTCGATGCCATTACTCGATGTCGATCGGATACCAGCTCTACTTGGCAGACCTATCATGTCCTGCACGTTGAGAAACTCTTGAGCAACTGCAGTGAGCAAAGACAAAGTGAGCAACATTCGACATGGCTAGCAATCACATCAGAACCTTGAGGACGGCACGTGGCTCCGCGTGAAATCTCTGCCATATGAGCTTCGGCGGTTTGTTACTGGAGGCGTCTCCGCTTCTCTCCCGAGAGGGTTGTAGCTTGCCTTGTGTAGCGTTGTGTTAATTAGTGGCCCCACAAGCTCCGACAGGCCAGCGAACCTCGTAGCACGTCGCGGCCACCTCGCCGCTAAAAGAGTTCATTAGAATGCGGTCATCGCTGGCACTTCGCTGGCATGTTGTTCGGCAACCGCTACACGTAGCATTCGGTCATGAAACGTGGTATGACAGCCCAATCGAGTCGTTCTTAATTGGAGGTCCCGTTGAAAACCTGCCTTGCCTAGGCAGAGAGCCTAGACAACAGTTTCTTCTTTGAAGGTGTAGTCCCGAACCGTGGCCCAGCCGCGTAGACATAGCTGGAACTCACAAGATGACATCTTTGCCATTTGCTTGAAAGTAAACGCCCTCAGGATTTTGCAATCCTTTCCCTTGGACGTAGCCTATTTTCAAGCGTCTTTACTTGCTTCCCTTTCTACGTTATTCACAACACAGTCTCTAGTTAACGATTTTTCTCTATTTCGACGGTATCCTCTGTTAGCTACCCCGTAGGTTCTTCCACCCGCGCCAACTTCGTTCGCGCGTTCACAGCAAGAATCAAAAAAAAAAAAAACGCGCTAGTGCGTCGTCACGACGAAGCGTCCATCAAGGCGCAATGTCGGAATGCGTTGCGAAGATTGCCCTTTTTATTTCTACTTTATTTCGCAGGCTCCGCGTCTACTCTGCGGGACGGATGAAGTAGCATTATGGGCAATGGCGGCGGCGGCGACGAAAACGACGATGAAAATAGAACTGCCTTCATTTAAGAGACTATCCCGAACTGAGATCCCTTCACTATGTGCAAAGGCAACAAGAGGTTCTTCTTCTACAAACAGAGACCCAGTCAGAACCGCAGTTTTTCGACTCGTTCGCTCATTTGCGTTACGCTTGCAGCAGTAGATTTGCACTTAGCAGCTTCAGACGACAATGACGACACTAGAGCGACCAGAACATGGAGAAGTGACAAGCAGAAGGGGAAGTAATGTTTGCTCACCCTGAATGAGGTCATGACACCAGACAACGAACAAAGTGCGATTCGCTGCTGAACCTTGACGGCTGGAGGTAGTGCTTGGAAGCAGCTCGGCTTGAGCGAAGAGTGGATCAAGGATCGACAACGGAAGAAGACTTGGAGGACACACAAGGGCGACAGAGATGGAACACACAGGCGATGACAACGACAGAGACGACGGCAGCATTGACTCCTCGGGGGAAAAGGGGATCAACACAGGTGGGAAGGCGGAAGATCAAGGAAACGCGAGCTAAGGACCATTAGGACGTCCCGCTCCCATATTTGTCGCTGATCGGCGATTATGACGGGCAAAAATCATGCCGCTTTTCCACCTCAATTAAGTCCCTATGAGAGGAACGCAGTTAGTGGGAACGGTGCGACGCAAGATCACAAACCTGCTACACTGTATGTAGATACTGGCAGCTGTGCTTCGTTTTTAGGGATATTTTAAGATCGAATTGAAAGGACTTTTTACGTCCAAGGGATTTGGAGCCGGATCTCCAACGACGTCGGGAGTTACACAGTAAACACGCCATGTGTAGGCAGCTCGATGTGTAGGCTGTAGGATACCTTCCTCAGATGAAGTATTCATTGTGGAATTAGGTACGGGGACATGAGACAAAAAATGGCTAGGAAGATATTTTCTCATTTGCAAGACAGATACAAAAGCCGCGCTCTTGGTTAACCCTCCCCGGGGACATCAGGGTCATGGGAACCTAAAGCTAGCCGGGTTTTTCCCAGTACACTTGTATGTGCATATTCTGTTACGCTGAAATTTTAGTGAAAGCTGAAAAATCGTTTACTCACTGTTCAGCCAGTAGAAACACCTCCCATAGACAGAACATCCTCCGACGGAGCACGACGCTTCCTTTGGCAGTTGACTGGTTTTCCGCGACCACCGAGGGTTAGGTTCAGATGTGAGCGTTTGCTCAGGCAGGCAGACCGCTCAGAAAACGGTACGATGGAGGGCAGGAGGGAAGCAGCGTCCTCTGGAGGAGTCGTTGCTCGCCCGACCGCAGCGCCCTCTGGCTCGCTAGCACCCAACCATCTTGGCCCCCAACCACCTTGGCCGCCACCGTGGCTGCTGCTACCTATGCTACAGGGCAGGGCGCCCCCACAATTTTCCTGTTAGCCCTCCCCATGCAGTCTCCTTCCTTGAAGAGTGGAGAACAGACCCAAACCCTCTTTCTCTCGCTCTACTTCTCTCTCGCTCTTACTCTCGTTCTCTCCCTTTTGGGGTTTCTCTTGCTTGGGCTTGCCTTAGGGCTCTGCTTGGGGAAGTGTGGGAAGCAAGCAGTGCAGGGGTCAGTGGCGACAACAGTGGAGTGTGGTGGCAGAAGCTGTTAGCCTTAGCCCAGCGGATTGTCTCTCGCTTACCCTCTCTCTCCCTCGATCTCTCTCGCTGGTTCTCGCTGGCTTTCCATAGAGACCGACGCCTGGGTTTGCCGCGTGAGTCGTGTCGACCAAGCTGAAGGCCTGAGGATAGCAGACTGAGTAGCGATGGGAAAAGGGGAAGGTGTACACAGTGTACTGTAGAAAGTAGTGACATGCGAAACGTGACAATTCAATTTAAACGCCTTGCTTCCCAAAGTCGTTCCCGTATTGCCCATCCCCCTTCCTGTACTGGTTCTAGGTCTGCGTTCTTGCCTCTTACCCGAGGCTGCCGTGGCCGCAGTTGAACTAGTCCGTGGTATCCAACAACTAACTCTCGAGACAAGTCGCGAAAGAAGAACCCGAATCCCCAATCCGCCCCAGTGAAAGAATGTCCCCTGACTCCTTTCTCTCGAGCATCAAGCCCCGTCTAACTCCAGTTCGTCTGTTTACCAGTTCGTTATCCCTGGCACAGCAGCCGTTTTCCATGGGCTCGCACACTGCAATTCTACACGCTTCTGCGTGCGTTCCTGGTGCTCCTTCTCTCCCGTCCCTCTCTTCGACTCTCTCTCCCCCCCACACACACACACACACACACACACACACACACACACAAACTCACAGACACGATCTTCTCTAGCGTTTATTTATCTCTTTCAGTCTGTAGCTTCTTACTGCCTTTCAACGAAGGGACTGCCTCCTTCTCCAACAATTTATCTCGCCAAGTCTCCTTCTCTTCCTCTGTCGTTTCTTCTTTCCGTTCTCTCATGCTTCTTCAAGCAAGCAGGAATGTCTCCGTCGCTTTCCAAATGTTTCCTTTGCAATTGCTGGTCGACGAGAGGCTACTACCGGCGCCCTTTGGCTGTTTTGCTGCTAAGGGTCGTCGTAGCGGTCCCGTTCCTTCTATCCTCTGCTTCGAGGTGCACAAGTCCCACGTAACCCAGGAGAGAATCCTAAGCTACTGTCGCGCGCTTGCGAACCTCCCTCCATTCCCTGATCTTTTCACTCACTCACTGCTTTTGTGGCGTACTCCTTCTCGCTACGGCCTGCAGAACGGTCCCTGTTGGGTCCACTCATATCGTGCCCAACTGGTCTCCCACTCGCGGCTGCAGCTTTTGAACGCAACTCTCTCTCTGCCGCTCTTCCAGTTTCTCCTCGAAGTGTGCTGTGTCCCATAACAGCGCAGCAAAAACGAAAGAAAAAGTATAGTCACGATAAGCGCAGCAGTCGTCATCGCATTTTCTTGCGTTACACGGATGCAAATATCATAAAAAGGAGCACTCGTTGTGTCAGAGAAACAGATGTAACAACACCCACAGTGTGGCCCACAGTGTCTATACACACATAGAGAGAGAAAGTGATCTTGTAGTACTCTGAATTCGTATGAACTCATGTTAGACTATCCTTGCCATTATTAGAGCTGTCATTTATCTGTTTTGTCATACACCACTTAGTGCCCCAGGGCCAACGCATGACGCGTTTCAAGCATGAAAGCCACGTATAAAAATAAGAAGTGCATCATTTCAGCTTCTTCACGTTTCTTCGACACGGCTATATTACGTCGTTTCGAAAGTCCCTAAGTGCCGAGGAAAACTGCCTCAGGATGAAAACAACAGATCGGCAAGATTAACTAGCAGGCCAAACCCACTCGAATGTTGAGCACTTGAACCTCTTGTTTTATAGTTTATTAGTTGTAACCGAACGTCGGAGTTCTTAAGTTAATTTACTGTAATAGAATACAATCTGCGAAACGTAACGTGCTCGTATCTTCAATTATTATTCGCATTATGTTTTGCAAGCGAATTGAGGTTTTTAAGGGTATATTATTATTCGCATAATATCGTAACACTTCCTCAAAACATTCTTTCTTCTTCATTTTCTAGTCTTTTTACGTATCCCTTAACACCAACCAATAATATCTTTTGAAGACTTAGAGGTAAAAAAGATACATACACTTTTTAACAGAGCGGAATAGCAAAATGTGTACAAGACTGTTTTGAAGCATAGTGTCTATTTTATATGTCCATCGTATTATATACACTCATGAGTTACAGATTAAAAATATATGCTTAATATAGATGATTAATTCACAACCACGTTATCATTGAAAAAATTTGTATTCACGCTATGCATCAACCTTTTGACCAGATCTCCTCAGATTTCACTTTTCCGTCTTACTCCACCGTGCGATCTCCTTGAAGCCACGATAGTATTTACAAATATATTTTGACTTTACCGCAAAATTTTCATAGTGTATTGAAACTTCTTGTGAAAGCGGGTATAGCTACCTAATTAGTAATATACGCAAAATCAGGGTGTTTCGCTTATTATATTTCCAGTTTTATGGCCCTCGGTGATCCAGCGTATGCTTCTATTTACTTTGCAGTGGTAATATAGCTTCATACGTTTTCTCATTGACAACTATTTTTACTTTCTTGATTTAAATATCGATTGCTTCTATTATCGGGCTAATTAAATTGTTACATTATATTGAGTGGTTTGGAAAAAATACTACGAACAAATATACAAATGATGCTTCGCTGATGATTTCATTTTTATGAGAGACATCAAATTCAGATTATTATCATTATTATTCATCTACAATTACGTTTAGAATTTCCGTTACGTAGGAGGCCTACATTTCACGCGCGCAGGATATATAGATCATATTATATCGTTATATTAACCTAGTTACCTGTTTAAATAGTAGCACCATTGATCGTGCTCGAGACATATATATATATATGCATAAATATGTCTCCCATTTCGCTACTCTTCTCTTTGTCTTATTCATCCATTTCCATTTAATGTTCCTTCAAAATCCTACCGCTGCACGTAGTATCATGGTTCTTAACCCTTGTATTGGCAGCCAATAACTGTATGCCTAATTGATTGTTTTAGCTATCCGAAAATGCGGCAGTTTGTGGCATTCATCTGCCGATCCACTGCTTCTTATTTTCTGTCATATCTATATTTTGCGATTATTATTCTTGCTTTCAGTGTCCGCGCTCGTCAATCTGCAAATACACCTGATATGTATCAGTTTGTGAACACAATCGGACAGCTTCAACATTTCGCCTTGTGCTCTTTGAATAATTCCAAGTTTTTTTTTTCATTCATTTCAGACGATTTGTTACGCAACTGGGATATCCGTTGCTCATTTGCAGCTGTTCCATCACATTTTTCGACCATTAGTTCGTCCTTTGCACAGTAGGCGCCGTAGTGTGCATTATCCGCTTTACATTAATATTTTTACGCGAGGGGCCTTAACCTCATGTACCATTTATCCACCATACGAGTCGAGACTTTACTCTTTCTCAATTTCTAGTTATTTAAAACAAACTATAATCTCGTGTCGTACTACCCTTTCGCTCGAAGACCTCGCGCCCAAAAGTTAGACACTTCAAATTCTCTCTCTACGAACGGTGCGGCACATGTAATTCCCTTGCACAGCTCTCCACTTGACAATTTTGTTTTTAAATTTTGTACCGAATCTACTAGAGTCTATATACATGAGTAGAATAGACGTTGATCACATGGCTAACGGAACAAATGCCCAAACAAAGCTCGCAAACAGTCATCGTTATTTCGGTAGGCTAACGGTATTATTATTGTGTTAAAGCAATTAATGATTACGTATCTTTCGAGACAAGCAGTTCGACCAAGTTCTGGGACATCAAGTTGTACAATTTTGGGTTCGAACATTAATCACGTGCCTTTCTCTTCTGCGTAATTATCAATTATTCTCACACTTATTTAGCTCATAGAATGAGAGTACAAGTAGCTCTAGTAGGTGTCTCATGTAAAGTGTTGCGTTCTTGTCAAGCTATCACTCCAAAGCATTCGAACTTGCTAATGTTTATCCATTCGAATCTTAGCTGGACGTCCTGTCATTATCTTAGCAACTGCTAAAGCACCTGCGTTGTTGATCTTCTTACGAATTCTTCCTTCAACCATGGATGATCCCTGCACAACTGTACTTATCTAGTCAGAAGCCTTTGTACGCAGCTACGGTGCAACAGAACTATTAATCCTAACTTTAGAATTGGATAACTTAAAAAAATAATACTCGTTCGAGAGAAGTGTCTACCCATCACAGGTAAACCAAAAAACAGTTGCAGGAAAAGAACGTTAAGTGAAGTACTCTGCTGGCGCAATTTATCTGTCGTTTGTAACCATATTTACCCTCGATGATCCAGGGTTATTTCAATCAGTTATTTTAAAAACCAACCGTTATATGTCCCAGACATGCTTGTTTCTACATAATTTTAGAACCTTATTTAAATCTGTAAAACCAATTATTGGCGATGTGCCATTCACTAGAGAGAAAGCAATACAAATATGCGCATTACATTTGATTTACAAGAACAGATTTTCTGACGACATTTCAATAATCTACTCAGTGGCTACAGGTACATGGAATATGCGAGTCCATAAATGATATTGTATCTGTATTATGCTACAAGACGCTTGATTAATTTAGTTTTTAAACGGCAAAAGGTTAATGTTTTTCGTTGTCTTGAAATTGGGTTCACACGGAAAATAAAATCACACTGGCGCTTGCAGCTAGGAATTACTGTTTTAACTAGTACTCTGCAAGTGTACTCTGCAAGGATCAGATCTGATGGAGCGTAAGTAGTAATGAATTGCCTGGTTGTTCTGGGCCTCTATACGTCGTGAATAATTTAGTGAAGTCAACGGAATTATTGGTGGTCTTCTCGAGGGACTCATGACATCAAAAACGGGTTAGAATGCAAATGTGAGTATTTGCTTCTAATTATATATTGGATTTATTTCAAATATCTATCATTGCGACCTATAAAGTCATACAAATAAATAGCCATTAACATTAACGATCTCATTCTGTATCTTCTAGGGCTTTTAATAACTCTACGTGTAAATATAAGTTGATAGTTATTTTTTTCAAAAAAAGGTACTATCGTTAGTGGTTAACTGATCACTAAGCTGTCTCTAGGCGAAAAACAGTCAAAATATGTGTGACTGAATACGCATAATTTCCGACTACTCTGTAGGGTACCGTTTCTCACATAGTCATTCTGCACTTTTAAGTCTCAGTGAGGTATTGTACTACATCTCCAGTCCTATCAGCAACTATAACAATAATAATCAGTTGATTCAGATGACAGTCGGGTAGTGTGGATATCGCTTGTTTATGACCCCACTGTAAGGGTCTTCGAAATAATTGCTGGTTATATTCTATAGCCTTTTTATATTTACGTATATGTGGATGTTCTTTTTGTCGATATATTAAGTTTCTGCTCACGTCTCAGACCGATTTAGATAACATTCTCAACAGTTCGCATACGCACAGACACACACACACACACGCACACTCACGTAAATACCGTTGCGTTAGGCAAGTGGAAGACGAATCATTGCAGGTCTATATTTATAATTATGTACATGCGAGTAAATGTATATCGTTCATAAGAAATGACAGTGCTCTTTTTCGGTTTGAAGCACCCTTGCCACGTCGGCCAAATCGCTGTAACATACGACCGCCAGCACTGATAAATTAAGGGTGCGGGTTTTGCGGGATGTCTTTAACCATAAAGATCAGCTAATGTTTGATTTTCATTACATTAGACCGACGAACTAACGATATCGTTTTACCTCGTTGCCACGTTACGTGGGAGGTTTTTTACTGCCGGATCGTCTGAACAATATTTAGTTTATTGCTCAAAACACTAAGTGCGATTTGTGGAAAATTACAAGCTGTAGTGTGTTTCTTCTATCTATATAGATTTTAGTTTAAATCGAACTAAAAAATCGAGTTAGCTAGTGCGTGCAATTGTAATGATCGAAACATGGAAATAAGATCTTTACTGGTGTATCTTGTTGGCTTGACGTTAATCGTCTCGCCTATGTTGGTAAGTTGAGTGGCTGAGTTATCGCTTGATTGATTTATTGATTAATTAATAGTTAGTCCTATTTATGCAAATTTAGTTTCACGGTGCCTAGACTCTGCGTTTATTTCCTTTAACTTTCTCTATTTTCTCTGCTAAGGCTATTTATTTCCCCCGTAAATAATTATTGAGTTTAAGGTTCCTGTAACATTTCTATAACATCCTTAAGCACCTCTGCGTTGGAGTACCAGACATGGTATACTGACCAAGTAAGACGTTCCCGTCTTACTTCCTTTCAGAAAAAAACAAAATTTCTAATGGTCACATCTTGTCCTCGAATCTACTACCTTGCTGAATATTAGTTTTATTATCATATCAGTTCTTATTATTCGAAATAAAACATTTCCTATTATGGGGTTTTGCTCTGCAGAAGTTGTATAGACAAAACAAAACTATTAGCGGTTAACTATGTAGGAATGTGATTCCTCATATAGTGGTTTGCAATCTTCTGAGCTATAGTCTGCAGCATCCATGTAGTGTATTTACGTGAAATTGTACGATATTTGATCGCTATCACGTTACGATACATTGCTGACACAAGCATATCGCAGCAGATCAAACAACGGTTATCACTACTTATATAGAATGGCGTGTAAGGGCTGCATCTTAGTCTCCTGCTGACGCAGACTTCTAGACTGTTCACAACGTTGGCAACCTGACAGGTCTGTCGAACCACATAACGCGCTTCATGATAATCTATCGTAGAAGCCAACATAGTCTATGAACGCTGTTGTGAGTACAATATTCAAAAATAGGTTATCTTTGCTATTGTACTAAACAAATACGACACGATACCGACGGGTTCCTTTCAGTTATAAGGGTACCGTGCAACTAGTACTATACGAATCTACGAGGTGATATATATATATATAATATATATATATATATATAATATATACA
>MNPL01018580.1:1151-16910 GCA_002081605.1 Tropilaelaps mercedesae
ATAAATCTTACCCGCCCGTGGAGAGTCTTTCCTTTTTATCGCTAGCTTCTTTACCCTTGCCCATAGCGAGCTGTTGCTGTTCTTTCTCTTTGCCTGAAAAAGGCATAGAGGAGTCTCTGCGATCTTCTCGGGGACCACCAATCGAACTTTTCTTTTTTCCGCCCTCTTTGCGAGCTTTAAGTTGAGCTGCCTGTAAGTCTGCCTGCTTCGACAGATTTGCGTCGTTCACTTTCAATACACGGCTCTCCGGTACCCACTCATCCCATTTAGTGTTCCAACCCGAATAGTGAACAAAATATTTATTCATTTTATCTTTTACCTGCAAACATTGCGATACGATTGCAAGAGTAAAAATAATGGGTAAGACACTAGACTACAAGATGAGCAATGCAAGAAGTGGCCCCCGCAATTGCAATTCTGATTGACAAGGAAAATCAGAAGGTTCATGTTAACATAAAAGGGTGTTAAGAATATTCGCTTCATTCTAAGAAACTATGGATTAGGCTAAGTTTGGAGTCTCAAAGATATTAGTAGATAGTCTTAGTTGTTTGTCCTTCTGATATATATTAGAAAATCTTAGTCAAGTTAATACAACGCTTGAAGGGCATTATATAAATGGAGAGCTTTATGTCGAACAAGACAAAGTGATATCAATCTAAGTAACGCAACTTCGTTTAGGCCAAAAGCAAAGTATCCTATATTCGATACGCAATTCCCTGCCTTTTGGCATTCGTATTATGCGTTGTTCTTTAGGTAGTATTAGGAAAAGGGTTGTCCGTTTCTTGTTTACTGTACTTGAAGAACCGAATTATTTAAAATGGCACTGAGTTCTTGGGTGATGCGCCAACTACGATTTTAGTTTTGATGATGACTAAATGACTAAACGATGACACATGACTAAAATCAATGAAAGTATATTACTGTGCGATAATGCAATTTTACGATTGCCTGGTTTTTACCGAGCTATCCCTATTAGATCCATCGTGTCTATCATTTTTATCTATACTACCATTGTAAATATCATAGAAAACAGAATAAGCGTGTTTTACAAATTAAAGTTTACTTTGGTGACCCTTCCAATCCTCAGCTCCAAACTGAATGCTTGGATGTCTACTGCAAATATTTAGTAAAGCGGTTGCCAAGAAGGGTTACGAGAGCGAGGTGAGATAGTTTTAGAAGACGTTATTGTTCGAATAAATGTGAAATTCGCCAAAAAATGTCGTGTTTAAAAAACTCAACAACTCTTCATAAGGACACTATCAAACCACACATGCTCTATTACAAATTACGTAGCACATCTACACGTAATAAATGCGCCCTTAGATAGAAAGATATCTTAGCATTAATGTTGAATAGGAACGCTTGTAAAGATACATCGGCAGTTTTTTAACCAAAACATATAAAATGTTGCTTCATAGGCTCACCTGCGCTTTGATGCATTTCGCCTCATAGAGAAGAGGTCCGTGAAAACACAAAACTTTTTCATTCTCCTGAAACTTAAATTTTGGCGCAGGGGCCATCTAATTCGACGATTCGGTCAAAAATTTCAAGCGGAAACTGTGTTATCCGGAGTATCACCCAAACAGACACACAAACACAACACCCAGGGCACCGGACAAGAAAACCGTCGTTTATTCCGAATACCTGATGATTTTGATTGCGTTGTTGGACAGACCGAGTCAAAAGCCTTGTGCAGACGACGCGTAGAACGCCGAACGCCGCCCGAAACATCGTCTGCGTCTGTTGGGGACCCTAGCAGAGAACGCAGAGATTGGTGTCACGTCTGAAACTCAACGATAAAGTATACCTCGGTGACGACGAGAAGGAAGCCAATCGCGAGAGCTAACTTTTCTCTGTGTTGTTCTAGTGAGTTACAATCGGCCTGACAAGATGATGCTCCCTACTGAAACTGCGGAGGAGATTCGCTCCAAGTACACGGAGCGGCTTATAGAATTGGAAACGCTCGAAGTCGAGGTACGTTGACAGCAGTGGAAAATATTTCATGCTTTATAAACATGTCAAAACTCGGAATAAGAAAGCAGTGTGTTTAGAAACCAGTCTGAAACTGAATGTTGCGCTTAAGCGGCAGCTTTTGAAGTCTATTGTATTTATACATTGGGATGTTCGAGTCTAGAATCTTACAGGCAAAATGCGATTGCAGTTCGCAAAAAGCATTGGGCGAGCTTATAAATATCATTCTAAATAGAATAGTGCGGCCGCATCGTTGATCGATAGTGATAATGCCAGCAAATTAGCGCACTCAGTGAATATTCTATACACATATCAGCAACATGTAGCCAATCGTCGTCATTTTCCTTGAAAATGTTCTATGACTCATGTAAGACCGAAAACTGTTAAGGCATCACGCCTATGTACAACTGGAAATAATCGCTTACTCGGGGTGAACATACAGTTACACTTGTACAGAGTGCTATACATAATTTGACTATTATTATTCTTTGTTTTAGCGTGCCACGTTTGAAGACGTCTCAACGGAATCGGCGGCAGAAATGTACCTTCACCTTATGGCTCTCTATCTTATAGAGAACGATTTGTAAGTGCTAAAATATATTTAAACTTATGGCCGTACTGGTTCCTATCCTTTCTCCTATTCTCCTATTCTGGCTCGTTGCCAATTCCAAATTATTAAGCTGCTTTAAGAATCCGGTAACAAGGATCGACGTAAGTCGCAGGCACTCAACCTAAATGGTGCATGAACTCCATTATCGATTTAAAAGTCATTAATGTACAGCAGCGTCGACTGAATCACGTTACTTTACGTCCGCTTATGAAATTTCAGACCAAACGCCAAATTTGTTTGGAAGCGAACCCCTGACAGCATGAAAAAGGTATGTGCGTTAATACGGCAGGACCGCGTAATTATTTTATAATATTGAATGAAATAATTTTGCACAATGCATACGTGACTTGTGTGTATATCTAGTCCAAATACTGCTGGCGATAAAAAAGCATAATTTTTTTAGACTGAATTCCATCGACGAAGGAATGACCAAACTCTTCAATGTCATCCTTTTTTTTATTTAGCCATTTTTTTATTTTTGTTTCCTCAATATATACCGCACTTTGCACAGACTGGTTGACTCCTTTAAAAAGCACTTCAAATTTAGTTCATGTACCTTCTCAGAAATCTAATCTTGCGGCATCGCAAGAACATAAAGAGGGAGTCATAGAGCGAATTCAGCGTTGAATCATTCATCTGTCTTTGGACATCCCCAGGATTCCAGCTTTATTGACGCACCTTGATTTATCTTGTGTGCCGCACGTTGCATCGGTGTGAGTTTTGGGGGTTTATCAATTGAAAGTTTAATTTACATTGCTCGATAGTTTTCTAAAAGTCGCCTGTGATCAACTGGTGCAATGTTCATCATTCGTGTGTATACTTGGTTATCTGCGTATGTTTTAGTATTATCGTTGCAAGCTAGTGGCAGGTCATTTGTAAATCCCCTTTGCTTCGCCCTCGAAATGCTATCTAAGATGCAAACAGAAAGATTTCTCTCTGTTAAATATGGCCTGATAAGCTTCACAACATTCGATAATTTCACCACTTTCGTTTACGGAAGCAATTCTTTCCGAATTCTGAAGCCTGAGCGAACAGAATGAAGGATTGAGCTAAGGCTATAAATTTGAATAGCTTAGTTAGTAATACGGGAACGAACAGAGCCATAAGCTTAAAATGATTAGCTTGGGGTCTAAGCCGTACCCAATAGAAATCAAAAAATGAACTTAAGGTTTCATTTTAGGCGCCTTTCGTTAGTTGGATGGATAAAGCTGCATCAATTTTCATCCACAGGACACTCTGAAGGAGCTACAGTTGCTTTTTATCAGTCCAAGAAAACAATTACTAATTTCAGATGTCTGTAAATTGTAATAACGTTGTTTTAGTTGTGAGTTATTGTATATATATATATATATATATAATAACTCTTTAGGCATCTTAATGAATATCCCTATTGGGAATTACGGAATGTCTATATAAAGGTAAAAAAACGAACATGCATTGAGTTTTGATTTTAACAACAGTATCGGAGATGAAATAAAGCGTTTCTTCTTATACGAAGTACGTTGCCTTATGCTAAAATATAAGGACATTTTTCGTTACCTAGTAAGTCTCCTTTGTGAAATTTGTTTGCGTTAATATCCATTGGTGAAGTCAGTGCCTCGCATGAGTTTTAGATGATTATATGGGTAATGTCTTATCACGGCGGTAATAATCAAGTTATGAATCTAGCTGGATTTCAACGATGGATAATCCTTGAATTTTCTCGATCGTACCGTTTGATGGTACATAGGCGCCGGCAATGTCGGGCCTGCACCGAGTGTTCTTGGCACTGTGGACTCGTGACTTCCCACTAATCTATACAGGGCTTAACGGAACAAGCTGGCCGGCGAATCTTCAGCCACTGATTGCTGATCTGCGTTCGCTTACGGTACTTCGTGCTCGTAATCTACTATCACAATCGTATGCTGACGTCTCGCAGGAGGATTTCTGCACGCTCATGGGGGTACCAGCCGATGGTGTTGCGTCTGGTTAGTTGCTGTATTCCCAATAATTGAACATAGATTTGAAGTTTCACGCCATAATTTGCTTTCTTAAAACTGCATTACATTTCTTGCCATTGTATATTAATTGAAAATGTCTCTTCCCTGTTTTTAGCCTGTACTTCTGGCATGCTTTGTAAATATCCTGGTAATTCCTTGAAATTATCTTCCAAACATCACTGATGATTAATATGAGACATATCTGTACTTATGATGTTGCTGATAAATTAAAATACTGTAATTCACCAGTGATAGCATGTTACCAATTTTTTTTGTTGATGGTTTTTACGGAGTTGTTATCATTACACTGAGATCGCTACTATTACTTATTAGCCTGCCAGGCTCAGATATGGTCTTATAAAGTAAAATCAGTATTTTTTCGCTAGGTATATTATCCAGGTGACCTAGTTATTATCATAATACACTTCCATGTATCCGCATTGTCAGCCAAGCTTTAACATGTATGAATCATTTTCGGCATTGGCCTCCAGGTTAATGCAATAACGAAAGTAATAAATCGAATGAAGTAGTGTACGAATCATAGATGCTTTATGAGCAAAGAACAGATGAGTGCATTAAGCAAGAATATGAAATACGAGTAAATGATTGTGTGACGAGTGTGATTATTTATTGCGCTGTTCTTCAACCAGTTATGCCCCCTTAGCGGCGTTTCCGTTAATCTAGCTACTAAAGAAATTCCCGCGAACGGATATTGGCATTCACTTATAATAAGATCTTTCATTTTCACGATATTTTTTCTATCTACGGTACTTTACTTCTGGTAAGGAACGATGGCGTTCTAGTGCTTCTCCAATCAACTCTGATTATTGTGTGAAACCGTCGTTGCAATGATAAGCTGAATAACCTAGTTAAGGCTTTGTCTACTAGTAAATAGAAGAAGTAGCTTTAAAAGACGACGTTACATTTGAATATCATTGAAGAGTGTAGAAAGGTCATTCAAGCCTTAAGTATCGATGGTTATAATGACATATAAAGACATTTGTCTTTTACCCATCTTCTGACGTTACGAGACTCAAAGATCGGATGTGCGCACCTTGTCAGGGTTTTGAATGATTGTCTTTATATACCTTAAAACTCTATAAGAGCCTATTAGCAAAGGGAAAAACTGGCTTTACCAAGTCACGAGAAAGCGAGAAATCACGATGCAAGTGGCCGGAGTAAAGAAGTCCAGTAGCCTTCCGATGTCTCCAATGTTCGGCTATGTGCATTAGACATACAGCCATAATTGTATACAGGCGTCGTGGGAAGTTATTAAATTGGTTTCTACTTTTTTTTAATATTTAGTTGCCAGCGTTTCCAAGTGAGTTCAGGGAGCATCCCTTGCAAACTGTGTAAATCTAGGTGATGATTTTGTATATATTTTATGGCTCTATGTGCTTAAACATTGACCGTATTGCGCCAATTAAACAAGCTACGACTCGGTGATAGGGGTTGTATTTTAATAATAGTTAACCAATACACATATTACGCGCACTATTTATTGGGACATGTTTGAACCTTTGTCACTGTTTCTTTATAGCTTGTGCAGAATTGGGATGGACGCTAAATGAAGGCCGCGTGACGCCAGTAAAACCACCAGCGCCGGCAGAACAGCCACTGCTGTCGGAAGCTCACCTTGCTAAATTAGCCGAATTCATCAGCTTTCTCGAGTGCTAATGCAGCATCTGGACGTTGAACGTGTCGGCGACTCGCGATCCGAGCAGCTGCCCTAAAGGCTTTCACGTGCTTCATATGACTCGTGCTGGTTGTCAGTCAGTCGATGAAGTTGTTCGCGCACAAGCGTTTCGTGTCCCCTGTTATTGCAGAGACGGCCTAAAAAAGTGCAGGTTCGCGTTAACGGCTTTGTATCCATATCCTGCCCGGCCAATCCTCTGTGCAGTGTGCTGTGTTTTAAGGTCTTGATCGATACCTAAACTCAGTAAAAATGGATGGACGTAAAAATGAAATACTTAAGAAGAGGAGTGATCAACCAATTTCAGAATTTTTCTGTCTGTAGTCTTCTTGAGTCTGAACAAGACGCTTGTGTCGGTCAGAACGTGGCTGCGTGTGTATATTATGTTAATACGTTTAAAGTTGTTAATTTGGTACTTATTTTCGTACATGAATAAAAAAGGAATAAAGTTTAGGTGCGTGTTACCATTTTAGATCGCAATAGTGTTCTTAATTACTATTACGTATCTTCGTTTTATTTTGTTCTGTTTAATTTTAATTTGAACTTCGAAGTCGACTGCTGGAAAAAGTGCATAAAACAGATTATTACAGAAGAGCTTACAACGTCTGATAATGTAGAGAAATAGAACTGCTATGTATTGTTAGTGGAGTGAGTTCAGTAGCAGCTATTATCATAGAAAGATTTTAAAATCTAGTAAGTAGGTTATTCATAAACGACGAAAAGAGACAAGGTCTGGTCTAATATAATAAACGACTTAAGTTACAGCGAAACAAATTCACGATTTTTTAAACTCTATATCATTTTGTTAATTTGCAGCTTAAGACCTAGCACAACATAAAGATCACTTTCAAGTTTTATCTTTGACTTACTATTCTAGTCTGTAATTTAGGCCTGCAACCATGTTTTGGCTAATCAATTCCTAGATGTTAGATAAATCATAATCTGTAACATGCTGAAGCTTGTCCTCACTATTCTACAGAGTATTTGTATATGGGCAGTATGATTTAATATCATAGAAAGGTTTTAGCCTTAGTATTATAAATATGAGAAATTAATAATAAATCGTCTGACCTTTACCACGTAAAAATTACATAGGCACATTAATGGCATGATTTTGTCGTTTAATAAAGTTCGTGATGTCAGGCTTAGACCAACGTGTGTCAGCGGCAGACCCTGTTGAGGGCAAGATTTTGAAACACCCAGACTCCAGATCTCTTGAGAATCGATGTCTGTAGCTGTGAATTAATTAGCATTAATATTTATGCAAACAGTATCCCAAGAGGTCTTTCTTATTATAGCTTCCTGGTAGCTTCTTTTCATACGAGTAACTTGGCGCCATAAAAAAGTTTACGTAGGAGTCAAAAGAAGTTTTTTCGAACGTGTTTTTCGATTTTAGGAAAATATCTATTTTGTATTCAAGAACAAAGTTTACATGTCATTTTATACGTCGATCTACGGATAGGTTGTGCCATTAACGCGCTTAAAGTTTTTGTGTTCATTTTACATGAAAAACTGTAAAAGTCTTCCGCACGAAAGGAAACTATTCAACTAGGTCATCGAAATGCGCCCTCTCATTCGGCGAAAAAATTTTACAATATTGGTTAGTAGTAAGATGTCGACACAAAGTAGACTCACTGGTATGTCTTATACATAGAAGGTGCTTAAAGAGTCTATTCCCATCTCTTATCAAATCACTCGTGATTGGATCATTCCAATTTTCATGTCCATAACGTCTATATTCGGAAGTAAATTTGGAAATAACACTAGCAACACTGAAAATGCTTGTGGAAAGTTCTTTTAGAGATAATTGTTTTTTATGTGCAAAAAATGGAGACGAGCCTGATTTCTTGTATTTAAACTTTTTGTAACGTGAAAAACAACTGGTCTAAAAATTGTAGCGTGCAAAGAAAATTATTACGTGGGTAACAAACAATCGTTACATTTACCATATACAACAGTCTCGTTAGCCAAGTGAGGATCTCTAGCGAACCAGATGCGGCAAGTTTGGTTATTTACGCCTCTATTGAGCTTAGGAAAAGCCTCAGAAGAAGAACATTTTGAAAATAGCCATCATTCACGTCGAAACTAATATTTAAAAAGTGCAAACACACCAGACAGCGTGTTTTTATTGTTCTACAGAATGATCCAAGAAGCGCCATTTTTGTGCACACTCTCAATTTTGTAGGTACTATTGAAAAACAAACATAACTCTTCTTGTTATTATTGATTTCTTACATTATTGAAAAAATTGACTTACAAGAAAACTACTGAAAATACGCCAATTGGAAAAAAAATTACGTGAGCTCTTTAACAAAAGAAGAAGGATTGAACAAAATTTCAATTACAAATAACTGTATGGATGTTTGGATAAAATAAATAGCTTTTCTGAACACACTTTACATCTATTTACTGACAAATAAACACAATACTCCTCCTTTTATCGTTATTTAGATTTGCCACGGTGCTTTATGCATAAATTAGCTTTGGAATGCTGTTATTCTGTTCAAAAATTAGAGTAAGAAAAATATTTTCAAATAAAAACAAGAAGCAGGTACTGAGAATGTGTAATGACAAGACTACTTATGTATGACGTGTGGTATGATGCATGTTTTGGTTTCTGTCCAAAACGATTGCAGGTCATATGTCTCTTTAAGGTCAGAAATATTGGGCCGGCCATCAATGCACGCATGGTTAGACAGACATTTGACTGAGCAACGAATATTTAGCGCTTATTCAAGCCGCACGTTGAACTTGATAATGGCTGTAGTTTTTGTTCGTAAAAGTGACAAGTCAAGAAAGTCTACCGTATTGTGACGATGCTTCACTATTGCTTTTTGTCGATTATCAAAATCCAAATAGAGGCCTAATCACGCTTTGCATAATTGATTGACGTCTGCAGAGGACTGCTAAGCGAAGTTATTTAGTGAGCCAAGTATTGTTCCGAAATGTTCGGAAATATGCATTAAAAGAAATAACTTTCTTTTTATCAACTACCCTTCAAGCAGTTTAAGATTATAAAATACTATTGTGAGGCTAGTAGAGTCATTAACTGATTAGACATTAAACAATCGTTATTCTAAGATGAAATGCTTCAATATCGGTTTCAGCATTTTCTTGTTTATTTGGAAAAGTGATAAAATTGTAAACCATAAATGATTGACATAATTCATGAATGTCCTCAGGACTGGTGTTTACAATAGCGATATATTCCGTATTAATTGAAAATTCGATAATTTATATAGATGCTCGTGTGTCTCTGAACAAGGTTGTTGCTACTGTCGTATGTTTTCTTAAATATCCTGTAACACGTTTCTCGCACACTTAGTTTAGTAAAATTAAGAAGACGAGATGCTCACTCTTACAGTTTGTTTTTTTGTCACATAGAGATACATAAAGGTAATATGCTCGCGACGATGCATACGATCAGCCTTGAGTAAGGAAGAGTAGTCTCTTCGCGGAGCACAGCGGTGAACGCTCTCATCAATTGGCAGCTGCTGCTGGCGACAGCCAACGTCGCGGCATCGTTAGTTCGCGCCTCCATTAGCGGCCATTTGCAGCCATTAGAAGAATCATTCCTGTGTGCGATGTTCTTATATTTTTTGTGGTTTTGGCTCAATTGGATGACCCCCTGGTGCGCACCAGTTCCTTGTGCCCACGGCAAACGGTTTCGCTTACGACCTCAGAGGTCTGCTAGCGCTCTTAAGTGTTTTCATTACAGGAAACGGAGTACGGATGTAAATATTACTATCCCACAAATACCGCAATTTAGTTGATTACACTATATCACTTCTCGAGACATTATTTCTTCCTTTTACGGGTAACCTTGTTGACTAAGATCGTTCAAACGAAACCCGAGTGCGACCGCATATGGCGGATCATCGCAGTGCGGATCTAGGGTGAAGGTCAATCTCTAAAAGTTTCTGTCCCTCTTTCCACATCATTGCAGGCGTACACTCTTAGAGAACAAGGAGGACGTCGAATAAAAATGTTGATTAAGCACTAACACCAGCTTTGCTGCTTGGTTAGTATCTATGAGAACCTCAGGTTCTAACATTTGCCTTTTAAAGTCATTGCTTCTTAGGTGAAGTCGGAACAATTGTTCGGTAACCAAAGAAGGGTTTATCCACTAGCGTTTGCGTTGCTGGCGGCAATGTTTCACTCGCGCTACGATCTACGTTTTCAAAGAGATAGGATCAACCAATATACTTGAGGGAGGCGGGGGATGGGGGTAAGTTCCCGAGCGCGATTCGTCGTATTCCCCTGGGTAAGCCTGCAGCCTCTTCGTCCTCGTACCTCGTGTGTTCACCGTGGCTGCGGATTGTTCGTAGCCCCTCTAGCAACCCTCCCTTACGCCTGACCGAGGAGAAGGGCGTGTTGGTCCCCTCTCCCATCTCGAGGTCTCTTTCCGCGCTCCTCGTGCTCCGGGTGGTGAGGCAACGGGAAGACCACATTAGGACAAGCTGTACGAGACGGCGAAGGGTGAAATCAGCCCACTCATATGCCACGAGCCGGTATTAAAAATGTCAATGACTGCTGTTCCTCGGCGGTCGACGGGAACTACCGCTGAACAAGTGAATCACCTCAGGTTCGGCATGAACTTGCCGACAAGGATGTTGCTAACTAGTCAGTGCATAGTGCTGCTATGTGTGTGTTTCGGCAGCGTGGAATACGTATCGGGGTTCGCTTTCTCGTTCGGCCGTCATCCGGGCCCAGGTGATTGGGCGCAATTTAGTACAGCGGCCCTTGACGGACCTCTTCCGGTGCTTGCTCGAGCATCAGCATTTGCTACATCATGTGTGCCAATCCCACGCAACATGTCGCTGTGTCAAGGCCTCGAGTACTCGAGGATGCGGCTGCCTAACCTGCTCGAGCATGATACGATCGACGAGGCGCTTGAGCAAAGCGCCTCATGGGTGCACCTACACAAACTGCGCTGTCACGCAGACACGCAGAAGTTTCTTTGTTCGTTGTTCGCTCCCGTCTGCTTGGAGACGCCTATATTCCCCTGTCGCAGTTTATGCGAGGCAGTTCGTGGCGCTTGCGAAAGCGCGATGCTCAAGTTCGGCTACCCATGGCCAGACATGGTTAGTTGCGACAAGTTCCCTGAGGACGACATGTGTGTTACAGCTGGAGATCGCGACGATGGAGGTCAGTTTTTTGTGTGATACGGTTTTGTGCTTCTAGACAGTTTATCGCCCGGATGTACAGAGAGGCACAATGAGGGCAGGCAAGCAGAACCAGAGAGGGAGCAGCGAGTTTATATTGAACTATAACACATTTAGGTACCACGAAATAAGCTGGGCAAGCTAACTATAATCTCACCCGTGTAACCCACTATGAGGGGGTATATTGAAAAAAGTTAAGTGTGAATTCTAATACGAGTTTTCTTATGGACAAAGTTTGTCATTAACGTTCCATAACACACCGTGATTTAAATAAGCACTTGTATTGAGTATGAGACATGGATTGCAAACTTTTGCCAAAGACATGTTAAGCGAAATACTAAAGTCTTACAAAACGAAATATTTAATCAATATGTTGTTTTCGTTGCAATCCATTAAAAGAATGGGTCGCTACAAAATCTCTGAGTAATGATGTGTCGACGACGCGACATCTTCATCATGCGTATGATGAAAGAGGCAAAAATCAGGTGACTAATTGTAGATGGTCTTTCCGTGTTACCTGCTGTCGCTGTCTTCTGTTTTATTTTCAAATGATTTCGCGCGAGGGGTGCACAACCATTTGGACATAACCTACCGTTAAGCAAAAGTAGACGGCTTAAGTTTATATTACTTATTCTGTGATTAGTTTCAGTAGTCACAGGCTAACAATACACCGTTCGCATATGTGGATTGGGCTTTTAAATGCGAGTTGTATTTCGGGAGTTTCAGAATAGCTTCGAATATGATTCACTAATACACGAAAGTGTTTCCAATAAGGTTGTCTGCTTTTACCCCATTTTAAAGCACTTACCATATAGCTCCAGGCTTGCTTATGGCTGATTAGCACGATCGAAATATTATAATCAGCTTGAAAACCTATTCAAGTCACGGGAACCCTATTGCAACGTATAGGGGCACCATGACAAATCACGGAAAAAGTGAGATACGCGCCGTCGACTTGTCATCACGTATTGTAATGAACAGAAGCTGAGCGGAAACGAGGTGAAGAGCAACCGTATTACAAATTCCCAGGAACATGTAAAAAGGCATGGCAGATGGCCTAACGTGCGTACAAACACACACCAATGTGCGTGATACACATGCACACACTCACATAAATATATAGACAAATACAGTAGTTGTCCTTTAACATCTTTGTATTCTACACACCGCAGATTACAACTACTATTGCTACAGCTCTCCAAACAGTTTTGTTTGTGCATTTGCAAGCGAGGTCAGGCCGTATGTTCTGAGGTCTAAAACTATGCCCCAGGGGCTCGTAACCGGATGTTCATATTCTGTCTCGAGAAGCCGCAAGCCCCGCTTCTGCAAGGAGCAGAAAGTTCAGGGTAGTATCTAGCAGCCAACCTTGTGTAACGAACCTGCATGTCTGTCTTTCTTACTCGCTTTGCTGATCCCTCTCTTTGCCCCCTACTTTTGAATGGCCCGTCGCATTATGTATATTCGAGTCTCATTTGCGTTGCAGGCCGTCCATTTCATTTCCACGTTTTTTTCCAACGCTGAAGTACATACTTGAATGTGAGCTCCGCGAATGCTGGGTTAGGCAAGTTGGAAAAAGTCTGAGTCAGCGTCGTCGTTACCGCAACTTATACCGGATAATGTCACACACGGGAGCTGAAGAAGTTCAGGATTTCAGAAGCACGAAATTATCGATAATTGGGATTGATATCTGGTTGACCACTCACAATTACTTGAACGATTCCACTATATAGGACATGTGTGTTGAAATTGTTGAAGGTGCGTTTTCAACAATACTCATAGACGAGCAGCTTTTTAATTGTTACTGGCAAGCCACATTTTAAATAATACGCGTGTCTGTGTACACCTGAGGAGATTATACAAGCACGCACAGGGGTATTAACGCGTTATTACAAACATGGCGCGCAGAAATGGACTCAAGTGGCCTATGAGACAATTGCACGAGCACGATAAAATCGGAGCACAATTAATGAACTTAGAACACGACCGAAAGCTACGGTCACGCAGGTTTGATATCTGCTCTTTTGCCGCTTGCAGTCATCATCAATATCTATAAGTAATAGTAATTAGTAAATCTATCATTGTAATCATAGATTTACTAATTTACGTTCTTTCGCAAACACGATTCACGACAGTCCCACTCAAGGTGTAATTATAGCGACAATTCACATCGTTTTCGTTGTCATCATGATCGATTCTGAATCTATTTGTTGCTCCCCAGCTTCACTTTTGCCCTGTTTGTTGTTTGTATTTTCGGCCTTGTCTTGCACTGTACGGCATTATCGGCGCTATTATTGAGGCAAGCGTTGGAGTAACAACAGCTTATAGTTTCGCTGCCGTTATAGATGGATGCCCGTTTGAAGCAGCCCTCAATAGGTGAAATAAAAGGATGCAGAGCTAGGAGAGTGGAGGAGGAGCCTGTTTGTATGAAACGGAGGGAGAGTTCCGTCTCGTACCTAGAAAGTATAACAGCTTTCTACTGACATTCGTGTGCGGCCATCGTGCAAAGCTGCCAACGGTCAAGCCGTCTGAGGCGAGACAAACGCTCCTGGTGGTGGCGGGGGGTAATCTTGGCTACGGCAGCCGTCCAGAAGGTCTTCGTGATAGTTGGTGCCAACGGCCATCGTGTCAAAGGGGCCGTGGAGCTACATCGAGAGAGGGAAATCAGGACCAGTAAAGACGGGTCGAAGTTGAGAGAGGAGGAGGAGGACGTGGGTGTTGAAACTATCAGTCAGTTCAATCCCTTCGCAGCGTCCGTTGGCGCTCTGTTCGCCTTTCTTATCACCCCATAAATTCAGCTACAGAAGGTGGTTGCCCGGGAATAGACGAGGTTGCCAGGGGGCCGAGACAAAGGGGATGAGGAACCAGGGTATAGAACAACGCAGACTTTGATCGCCGTGTGTGTGTACGTGGAGTGGGGATCTCGATCTGTGTATGGGTGCGTGCCAAAAAGGAACTTCGGACCGAGCGGGACCGCCATTTAGAATCGATTGTGTTTTACGGCCAGCTGTCGGTCTCCTTTGCTGAATCGCCCTGCTACTTGGACTCCCCGTGCCGCAATCACAGAAGTCCGCGCAAAACGGGTCGAGAAGTCTGCGAAAACGGGTCGAGAGTCTGCGCAAGGCAGAAGCTGGTATCGAGATAGACGCCGTACTACACTGAACAGAAAAAGGCCGGTCATGACCGACCAGGAAAAGCTAAACTGTGCGCGCAAGGCCCAGATAGGGGAGTCATTTGGGGTTCGGTCAGGCACAAGGAATGAGGGCGAGGGAGAGGGAGAGAAAGAGGAAATTGCTCGATGGGAGTGTAGAGTGTCTGCAACTTTCGAAGCCTTCCAACGAGTGGCTTTCGGGCGGTGATGGCGGTGGAGGAAACGGATGGCTACAGCGACAACGATGAGCATCGGGTGTCGCACTGCCTCAGGCCTTCCCAATAGATCAGCGTATTTTTCCTCGAGAGTTCGCTTCATTGAAACATATTAAGCCCCTAGGTGCTAGGCCAGCCAAGCACCAGCCTGGTGCTGGGCGAGTCAAGGGGCTAACGACGAAAACTACCAGAATGCGCGGCGATCAGAGTATGGTTTTTCTTGTTTGTTCTACTGACGGAGGAAACAAATAGCTGAGAAATGAGACAGCTGTTTTTTCCTTGGTGCCCCAGCAAAGTTTCTGCCAATCGTTTTTCTAGTGATTTTCGACTCGGTACTAGCGGATAACTGCGTGAACTCGCTTCATGCCCGCAATGGCAACTGAAGTGCACGTGTCGGTGGACATAAAAAATTTGTAACAATTTCCAGATGAACAACCAAGCGCACACTTTCCCAAGCGATATCTCGTAAATGTATGAAATCCCATAAATAAATGTATGAGCGACAAGATACAACACTCACTGTGCCTAGCAGACTGTCTCGGTGTTGCCGAATAATTCTTTTTAAATGACAAAATAATATACATTAGGCATACAGAGTAACGGTGAAGACGACGTGTGTACGCGGCTCGAAAAGCGCACAATCTGATAGAGTGGGCGACTTCATTTAGGTTTCGCATGAGAGAAGTCGGGAGTGATAGTGTTATAAGTGTATACGTATAACGAATACATTAACATCTATCGAAAAAAGTAGTTCAAAGCAATGGAAGGCAACGCGGCTCCATTGCTATGGAAGAACTATCTGTAGCGGCTAATCCAATACTCGACAGAAAGCTTTCCCACTGGAGCTATATACGCAGCAAGCCGTATTGATACAGAGACTAATAATCCACGGGCACAAGGCCGTCCTGGAAGATAGATTAAATTAAAATTGGTACGTATATATATATATATATGTATATATATATATATATATATATA
>MNPL01018589.1:0-11597 GCA_002081605.1 Tropilaelaps mercedesae
GTTGAAAAGTGACCAAGAAAAAGACGTTGTTATTATTATACACAACCATGTGACATTTTGTGAGCAGTATGATAGGCACCAATACTTTGGCTCGCTAGACAGCGATAGATAGTCTCCGTGGTGGGCATGTTTACATTGCACCGTTCATTGCACGATTCATTCATTCGTCAGATGCGCCACCTCTACAGATGAAAGCGAAAAACTAGGGGAAGATGAGATCAACGTAGATCGTCAAAACGAAAACCGCTCTTGAATCGAGCCAAAAAATAGATGCTTACTGGAGCATCCGCCGCCACCACCCCCGAATCCGCCAGTCGTGCGCCATTGGTCGCGCATTTTGCATGACAGCCCTCCCGTAGCTCCCTCGAGTAGAGCCCGGCCGTCAACCGAAGCCGAGGGTCCGTCTCTGCGTGACCAGCCGCCGCCAGCGCCGGCCCGATCGTCACTCTCCGTCGGTCCGCCGTCCGTCTCCGATGTTCCGGGCACTCCCGAGTTCGGTGCTCCAGACACTCCGCTCGATTCGAACACGCCGTTCTCATAGAAGATGTCGCCCACCGACTCGTTGGCCTCCTGGAATAAGTCCGAAAAAGGCCCGGAAAGGACGAAGGAGTTGTAATCAGTGCCCCTAATTGCTCCAACTCGATACCCCCAAGGAACAACTACGAGCGTCGTGTGTCTGACGAGACCGCGTCCATTTACCTGCTCAGTTTCGTCGGCCGCCAGACCCCCGCCACCGCCAGCCACGATCAGCGGAGTGTAGTTAACTCCCTGAACTGTTCCAGGAGCTCCGCCCCTACTCGGGCCTTGTCCGGGAGAAGGTGACTCCTCCCGGAACACGTACGTCGCTCCACCACCGCCGCCTCCGACCCCCGCAAATCGTCCGCTCTGATCGTCTCTCCTCGGTCGAATAGGAAACAGCTTTCGTTCGTATGCCAACGGAAGACCGAGAGCTCCGATCACTCCGACCGATCGGTTGCCGTAGAGGCCACCGAGGCGTCCGTCGCTTGAGCTGTTCCCGGGCGCGTCCGTGGAATTGCTCGAGCGTTTGCGATGCTGCTTTCCACTGTTGCGCACGCATATTTCCTGGAAAGCGCGCGGCTGTAAACGAACATTTCGTGTGAGAAATCCGTAACGCGTACGCGACTACGGGGCGAAAAAAATGAAGCACGAAGAACAAAAACCTGTGTCTCGGTAGCTAACGCGCGCTGAAACGTGCGATAAGGACCAATTGCAAAAAGCAAAGATCAGCTACTAACGGGGTCGTCACAGGCGGATGCCCCTTTCTGACCGACGAGGATGTGGATTTTCTGTCCCTTCTCCAGTCGAAACGAGGCTCGAACATAGGCGCCCTCGTTGCGCCCGGTGCTGCGCAGGCCCTGTCCGCCGGATGCGCCCACCGCGAAGATTCTGAAGTAGACGTCGGGAAGCTGACGTAAGAGGTGAGGGTCATCATGAGTGTCGTTTCGCGACGATCATAGATAAACGATAGCTGCTTAGCGACCCTTGACGTGGACAGGCGTCACAAACGCGTCGTACTTACGTGTAGACGGCGGTCTCGGGAACTTGCCACACCTGGGTGCCTTTTAGGGCCTTCGAAATCCGTACGAGTTTGGATAGTGGCGCGTGGTAGCGACGTCGACATTGATCGTCGGTGGGGCCGTGTCGGCCATCAGCACCGCACGTGTCGAACTCGTACTTCAGAGAAATATTTCCCGGTTGCGTGCGCTCCGAGTCCGGATCGTCGTGCATCAGATGAGCTGTGCGACAGTCGGAAAGAGTTTGCTGTGTTAATCAATGACACGCAGTTCGATATATTTTGTTTAGTTAGCCATTTTTCGTTGAGTGATTTGGTCTCTAGATGATGCGAACAGAAAGCGACTTAGCGGCTACAGCCGTTCGTGTCGCCTACGAGTTGAGTTAGCGTCTCTGAAGTCCGAAAGCACTGCGACTGTAGTCGCTAGTAACCGAAATAAGAATAAAACGACGCCAGAATCGAATATCGCCCGGAACGGCTGATCCTCCAAAGTGTGACAACCCCCGCGAGGGCGCCAGGGGACGTCAGCTGACCTGGAAACTCGCGAGTTTCGTTGCTCGGCACCCCCAGCCCGAAGCACTCCGGACTGAGTGAAACGTCGTCCAGCCCGAAGCACATCTGCGCGTCCGACGCCGCCCGCAGATGTTGTACGTGCAGCAAAACTCGGAACGGGTATCGGAGCATCGTCGGCAGAGACACCTGCACGCCGGTCCAGCTGTCGGTTACTAGTTTGTCCTTGCGCGGCCATACCCCCATAAGGCGGCCTTCCGGGTACCTGCAGATGCATCGCACGAAAATGTCGAAAAATCAGTTCAACACCCACCAGATCTGAAACGACCGACGCCTAGTAGACGCAACAGTGTCGAGAGACCTTAGTAGGAGAAAATCATTTGTTGTTGTGTTCCATACAAACAAGCCGTCTCAGAACGCACCTCGGATCCTCCTCCTTGATTTCGATGTAAGCGCCAGCTGACCCCAGCCGCTTGGGCCGCAGATAGAAGAAGCGGAAGTGACAGCTGTGAAAATAGGATGATGAATTGTCGGAGTGGTAGAACGGTGGCCGCTCATACAGCGGCGATACGAGGGAAATCGGCTGCAGGGGATTACTGGGGGCTCGTTTTCGACGACTGCACAGGTAACGGCCGCGACCGCGCAGGGGTGTCGTGGCGTTCCTGGGGTAGCCGGGGCTACCTGCACCCTCGCTAGACGCAATCCGTCTGATTTCAAATTGTGCGCTCACCGTCCAGTTGCAGAAGAGGTCGTCGTCGAAGGAACAGCGCCTACCCAGGCCGTACGGAGCAAATCGACAAGGATTAACAAACGTTTCGGACGAGCTTTGTTTGTCGTCAAACATTTGTCTCGTACGAAACAGTCGGATTAGAAAATCTACGCTCACATTACATCTACATTATTCACAGTCAACTAAACTACGATACCTCACGATAAACTCGTGTGTGGGTGGCGTTCCAAGTTTTTACTCGGGGCAGTTTACTTAACAAAGGCACTCGAAGCTCGGCATTTGTGCGGCCTGTGACTGACGATCGAGTGCGATGCGATTTGATGATTGAGCTCGCCTGACTGGGCTTGATCAGACTTGAGATCAGATGTTGAGCGCCATCAAGTTGTAGACATGGCGATTGTTCGTAGCCACTTCTCGCAAGGCGTTACGACAGACACCCTAATCAACAGCGGTCGGGGGGCGCATATCTCCCGCTCGCGCCCCCTCGCAATCTTTCGCTTGGTACCTATGTCACTTACGCTGTTTCTGGAATCAGCGAGCAGAGTGGCAAAGTTTCGTCGTCTCCACGGGGGCAATCCGGATGAAAATCACAGAGTCTCGATGCAGGCACACAGACGGTGTCGTTTCCTGAAGTGTCGTTACAGTGATGCTGCCGAGGTCCGCAGCTTTCAACGACCTCTGCAATGAGCCGCCCCCACACGGAAATGACACAGAGTGACGAAGTGTAGTAACGTTGACGATCGGGGTCGTCCGAGAAAGCCTCGTGAGAGTGTCCAAAATGGCGCGCATGGATAGCTCTACTCGACCCCATGCCCCCACCAACCCATTCCAACGAACCTATCCGTCAGGGGGGTAACTGTTCGTTGAGTTGGATCATAGCTCAGGTGCCGCCAGCGTCGACATATCAACCCGACCGACTCTCACCGAAGGTGGACGGACGTCCAACGAGTTAGGATTCGATGAATCCTACCCTAAAATCCTCTGTCGCTCCTGCCTAACTGAGTGTTGTTAGTCGTTCGCCAAAAGGAACGTTACTACTCAGGAGGGCAACATCAAACGTTTTTATTTACACTGTCGTTTTGCCGTTTCCTCAAAGGAACGCTCGAGGCCTTCGATACCGTGGGGTCGGCCTCCTGCTCATGGACGCGCTTGCAGCAGATTTGCCCTCCGCCTGCTACGAAATCGAAGCTGGAACGAACGCGCGAGCCCAATGCGCGGGGCAATTGACTAAATGGACTACATTTGGTGGCAGCTTCGCTCGATTTCTCGTACCTCTTAAGCAGTTCTTGAGGCGGATGTTGTCGATGGCGAGGTACGAGCCCCGCGCGGCGGTCGTCCGCGTCTTGACGCGTCGATGGGCGAGTGCGCCGCCGTTCGAACTGGTGTTACCGAACGCACCCTTTATCGCTTGCAAGCTCGGATGGATCTGGTGGCCACGTGCCACAGGTGAGTGAAGCTCGATCGTGAGGTTGAAGCTGTGCTGCTGTCGAGCCAGCGGCATCTTGGCGGTCTGCCACATCTCCTGCTTGATGATTTCGATCGCCACGGAGTACATTTCCTTCGAATGCTGAAGCTCCGACAGGAACACCTGGAAAAGTGATCATCCCCGTGAAAGTCTGATTCGAGTTAACACCGACGATGTTAGCAGATAGGACAAGGTCCGGACGTTGGTCTAAAGCTTTGGACAGGTCTACAAAGAAAGTCACACATCAACATAGTGCAGCGATGATCGTTGCTCGATTGCGTCACTGTTCCGTTTACATTCGCTGGAAACAGTGGAGTGAACACATATATTTATCATCGCAACGCGTGCGTAGCGATGTGACGAACACGAAAAACGAACTTTTCAACATGGCAACTACACCCTTCAGGGTTGTCTTCCCGTCCCGCTGGGGCCGTCGAAACAGCAAATCCCGTACCCACGTGGATGTCGGTCGGACTTCGTCGTTATGTCCCGAATCCAACGACGTCCACGTGACGAAGGCATAGCTGTCCAATAATGTCTACTAAATAAAGTCTACTAAACTAGAATATACAACTGTTCCTTGAGTAGTTGTGTAGCGACTGCTAGTGGCCAGCGTTACTTACGCTGATCTTGGCGTTGACGAAATTGAGTCTGTAGACATCGAAGTATAAAGTACAGTATTCGTTGGTGACCGGAGGGATGTTCGTCAGATGCAGTCGGAAACCTCCGTCGCGGGTCAGCGCGTAATGTCCTGCACGAGCATGAACACGAGAACAACTTAGCGATTATATTCCTGTCCTAGATTCGAGTGCCAGTGAGCTAAGTCGTTCCACGTCAGGGATACCACCCATCGGATCCTTGAGATGCTTGTGTGTGTGTGTGTGTGTGTGTGTGTGTATTGGCTTTATCTGCTGGAAAACCGGCACAATAGAATGCTTTCCCTGGAAAACGCAGTTTTTTACACTTGAGTGTGTGTATGTGTGTTTGTGCAGCTTAAAGCTCAGATCAAGTTTCGGCCAAAGGAAGCTCGCTAGGGTCCAATAGGGTCTATATAGAGCTCAGATAGGGTCTAATTATGATTTTATATTAAAGACTGTCCATGATATATGGGAGATGTGATGGCTGTTTGTTAATCAGGTGAGGCTTTCCCTTAGTACGACCCAGTTCAGTAGTCTGGTGACGGACGCCTCCATTAAGACCAAACTAAGTCCTAGAAAAAAACATTTTCAATTCAGACTTTGAATACCTCTTATGCAAAACGTGTTTCTACCTGATAAAGCAAAATCCAATAAACACACAGCGGTTGAAGAACGAACTAAGAATAGCTGTGATCCACATCAATTATATACGCGAAACAAGTCGCAGTTGCGCTAGCCTACAAACAATCAACTTACAAAGCAAAGGTAACCTTATAAACGCTAGGTATATGGATGCGCATCATCCTGTGTATGCTACCTAACCTAACCCACAGAAATGGGGCACCCGTGCAAAGAGGCTATTTCCAAAATATTGGCAATGTTCATAGAAAACAGCCAAAACTCAACCGGTCAGGACCACCCACCGGTCTCGTTCCGGGACCCGTCTGCGTTCGGCGGAACCATCTCGTTCTCCTGGAAGAAGCTCGAATTCTCGTGCCTGTTCACAACGAACCCGTTCTCCATCTGCCAGAGGCACGGCCGCTCGAAATCGCAGTCGAGCGACGTCGCCGCGACGCTCACGGTGGGCGCCAGCGGCATGAAGGCGAGAAACAGCAAAAACGCCAAACGGACACGAATCGGTCGCGTTCCCGCGGGCCGCTGACGAATCCGCGTTCCGGCGGGCGAAACGTCACCCTGGAGTGACGCGCGGCACGGCGGGCGTCCGCGCAGGGTTCTGAACAAGCTGCAAGAAGCAATGCGTGACGAGGTACGTTGGCAGAACGGCGTGGCGCAGGTTAGACGCGCTCTTCGTATGGGAAGAGTGAAGAACGAGGTTCGATGCCGGCCGACGATGCCGCCAAGGACGTTCAGGTGGAATGGTTTTTTTGTGTAGCTAGTTCATAATTAATAGGGGAATTATAGAAAAAGTATTGCATGCGACTCGCTCGAGTCCGTCAGCCACAAATTAGCAAGAGTTGTTCGAGTTTATTTCGTTGGACGGCTATAAAATAATTATAATATATTCGTATATACGTGACGTACCTTTCGTTGAGCCACGGCACGGTTCCAGCTGACAACAGTGAACTGTAACGTTGACACAGGAGACGCGCTCGTGGCACATTCCCCTGCGAACGATGTCGCCCCGCTGGCCGTTTCGTAGCCGTCCGACGTCTATCGGAGATCAGAACTGAGTCGTTGCTTTTCGTTCTGTAGCTGTTTTTACTGCGGTTCGGGCTCGAATCCCGTTGTCGACTCCAACAGCTTCGTAGCTGGCGGGGGCCGTTCGTTGACAGGCGGGATAGCGTCATGGGGTCGGCGCTGCTCGCGACATCCGTTAAACGCGGCTCGCCTCTGCCCTCGGACCTATCGAGGGGATCCAACGCTATTTGCCCCAAAGGCGGAAGGTGGGGCCTCATCTTGGCTGAAGGATCCGTCACGGCAGGGTGGACCATGCTTACCGTCGCGCTCCGAGCCTACGCGAGCTCATCGCCAGCAGACGTAACGGCCTCTAGAGCTGTAAACACGACGTGGGACAAAACCGCAACGAAACGGCATCATCGTGAACATCGGTGTCACCGAAAGTTACTTCACTGAACGGGGGCGGCGGCGGCGGCGGCGGCGGCGGCGGCGGCTGGCGAGTCGTCCGCCGACCGAACTCACGGCTGGAGGCTGCTTAAATGTGGCGGATAAATGGCTTGACGCCTACATTATTCATGAGCTAACCTAGCGCGTCCCTGTTGATGAGCGACGCGTAGATCGCCAAGATCATGAATTGTTGGACCGCCGCCGCCGCCTGTTCAAGGGATCAACTCTGTGAAACATTTTTATGACGCCCATCACGCACACAAGAACGGCTCAGCACACGCAGACCTCAAATTGGACTCAAGTGGAGGAGCTTCAGTAACTTCTCAAACATGATCAAGTTCCAGATGTCGGCAGGCTGGACAATTACGCTTCAACTTCTTACATAAAGTATTTGCTCAATATATATATCGGTTCGCTTTAATATGCAGACATGCATGCAGAATAAGTTTCGAGTATTGGCTGAAACTTCACAACTTAATCACACTGCTCTGTAGGACGCTTTATTTAGTGGTTGTCGGCGCCATCCAGTTTGACGGCGGAATAAATGACGCGCACTCCGTAAACGGACACTGCGCGCACGGATTCGCAACAATCCCCACGCCGAAACACTTCAGAAGCCGCCGAAGAACGAACCTCACGCTCGAACCCCATCCCCCGAAGTGTGGCGGCCGTCTAAAGAGTTGAGGCCGAGTTACGAACTCTCTAAAAAGTGTAGCCAAGTGACAAGGCCGCGGCTCCGAGCGTTGATTTGTTATTAACCCGAGCAGCAGCAGCAGCCGCGCCATTGTTAAGTGGCTCGACGCTAAAGTTTTCTAACTTGAGCCTCAACAAAAGCAACTGTCGATGTACAACTGGAACGGATATGTGCGAGATACCCTTGAGACGATCGCGATCGCTAGACACGGCGCCAAATAAACCGGTCCAACGCGAATAATTCGATTAGGCCTCAATAGCCACAGCAGCGCACACCTCGCACCCCACGAAGCTGTCTCGGCACGGACAGATCTTCTTCATGTTGTTCATCGACAAAATGCATTATCACACGCGTCTTCACGTTGTTCGCCGACTCAGCGAGTCGCTTCGAAAAGTCAACTCGACATTAGTTAAGCACAATCAGGCAAACGCACGGACGCTTAGTTCGTCCTCGTCGGCGGACATCAGCAAAATGATCGAAACACTTCCAGAGCGGATGAAGTGCTTTTTGTCGCCATAAAAACGCTCTTCGTTCATAATCGCGCCGTATAAGCGCGTAGCTGATCACTCGATCGAGCGACTCGAGCGTTAGTTACTAAAAACGCGATGAAAATACGCCAGACGGCCACGCCATGACGCCGCCATGTCGTGGCCACGAGAGGAACTGTCGAAGTAAATTCGCACGCGAAATAGTACGAAAAAATCGGCGAGCGGCTGTCGGTGGGCTTCAGCCCTGACGAACGCCTCACAGTTCTCGGATCTAATGAGGAGCCAGAAAACAACGCCTGAGACAGGTTGCCCGTGGATGCCCCCGTGGATGAGACACGAACGCCCCCGGGGCGAGGCTTCATCTGTGGAGGAGCGTCTCAATAGAATTTCGAGTTCGTCAATGACCGTCAACCTGTTTGAATTTCCTTCGCCGAAGCAGCAGAGGAAAGCGACGGTGTTCGTCAGAGAGGAAAATTTATAATGCCCCACCTCCTTCTCTTTGCCCTCTCTCTCTTCCCCTTCGCTCGCTTTCGTGTCTAATAACACTTCCGTTGCATTGAGATCTGCGAGGGAGGAAATTGTTGGCCGTCGATTCGGTCACGTGGCGTGTCCTACAAATCGAAGTAAGCGTGTGGGTCACGACACGCACGTAGAAATGTGTCGGCCCATCTGGCGCTCACAAATCATTTCGAACAGGAAGTAGATACGAGACAGAGCTCCACCCACCCCCTCCCCCTTCTGAGGGCTGAAATCCATCAGCATCAGAGGGCATCTCACGATTGCGCTCGCCTGTGCGGCTCACTCAAGGGCATGTCACTCCCCCCTGTCCCTGTTGTCACTCAAGGAATATGTCCATCGTAGACAAACACAAACGGCATCTCTCTCTCTCTCTCTCGTTGACACTCTGTTCAGCTCTGGTGTTCCGCAAACAAACAATCGGATCGAACTAAAGGAGGAAACACAGTTAGAAAAACGACGTCACTTGACGGCCAGGTTGTGTAGCCCAAGCTCGTCCCGGTAATGTCGGACGTAGTAGCGTCCCCTCGCAGGTCAGGTTCGAGTGTAGCGTTAATGGGCGGCTGCATTGCCCCCACGCCGATGACTACTGCCAATAGCGGACTCAAGATTTGCCCCTTTGTTCCGTTAGGCCCTCGTCCAAACCACAGGCCGGTCCCCCGCGCGGAATCGACATTTAGCCGTTGTCACGATAGTCGCAAATATATCCATTCCGCCGTAACGACACGCGCACGACTTTGTTGACGCCGCGAGACCAACGCAACAGTGAGCGACGCTGCGGTCGGCTATGGCGTCGTCGACAACTACGTCCGGTCGAGGATAGCCGCCGAGCGGAGCCAACAGATCTGCGCGCGACGAGATCTGCTCACGAAAACCACCGATAGACAAATACTAACGCGTTTCAATCAACGCGTGGTCGTCGCTGTGTGGCAGCGGGCGTTTTCAACTACGCCAGCGTCCGCGTACGCCTGTCGACGCCTGCGGCGGCTCGGTAGGTCTTCATCTTCCAACACCCGTAGACATCCACCTTCTGCCGTGTTTCCAGCCATCGGCGGCGGCGGCGGCGGCGGCGACGACAATGGCGGTAGTGGCGTTGACCGGCGTTATACTAGTCACGAACTAATCGCCAGACGCGAGTGTAGAAAATCGCCAGCTGGACATCAAGACAAAACCTGCAGGCCCACAACAGCCAAGCCAGCCCAGGCCTGCAGTTCGGCCACAGGCCGGACACCAGAGCGGGCGGAGATGCAGAGATGAGCCTGAGCCGCCGCCGCCGCCGCCGCCGCTCAAAGAGGGCGAATGCAGAGAGAGAGAGAGAGAGGGGGGCTAGAGGATGGGAGAGAGAGAGAGGGAGGAGGGGTGCGAGGTAGAGTCGGTGTGAGTGCGTGAACGGGGTTGTTGTCACTGTTTTTATGTCGTCTGGTGGCCATCGTAACGGTGATATGAGCGCGTCATAACTGGCCGGTTAGCGCAAGGCTATTAGTGAACGAGGCGAGCAGGTACTGCAACGGCGCGATGCAACACAAAACTTTCGAACGAAAACCGCCATTCGGCCGAAGCCCATGCGTCAACAGGCGTGACGCCACGGCTATGTATAGTTAGCTAGGCTAGGCTAGGCTCATCTATCGGGGCGACTTCGACACGCGCGGTCGCTCGAACAGTCGAGCTGACTGGCTCGGTTGCCTGTGTAGATGTTAGATGACGGGTGAAACTTTATATTGTGCAAAATTTCATAAGTAGATGGCCCTTTTTTGTTTGTACATCGAGACATACATATATATATATATATATATATGTATATACATATATATATATATTTATATATGTATATACATATGTATATATGTACCATAAAAAGGGGAATGGTTGTGTTGTTTGTCCGTGAGACTGAATATAATCCTTAAACCCTTCAAGTCTAATAGGTTGACCACTGAGCCGCAAAGAGACGACGTGACATCTTTCTTGGCATCCACCTGACATATTCGGACGACGAAGCGACATTGTCCCATGATGGTGTCCCGAAAATTGTCACCATTCAACGACAAATATTCGCGCTGTCGCAGGCAGATTGTCCAAAGTGCATCACTTCCACGTTTAGTCGAAATTACATATTTATGGGTCACGTATTTAGCGTCATCCAATGACGGACTCTGTCACGGTATCGCGGATAGGTGGACGAACAAACACCGAGAACGTTGGTCTCTACGAAGGCGCAGCGAAACGCGACTACGACGTCATTCTACTACATTCACAGGTAGGAAACCATCTCTGAAGACCGAAGTCGTTAACCATTGGCCCGTCACAACGGTCCGCATTTTACCGCTAATCAGAGTTTAAACAGGCGAATATGCGAATTCGCACGCACAACAAACGACCGAGCGTGACGATTCACCATAGCCGTTCACGGTGACGTTCACTCTCCGGAGACGTGACCTGCGTGACCAGCTGTACGCATACGGTAGAGAGCATAAGAATCCCTGAGCTAAGTGACCGGCGTTATTTGGCACGTTACCACGGAAAAGTTCGTCCATTGCCCGCTAAAAGGGGAAAATTTCTTCTTTGCTTGGTGGCATATTTCTGACGGCCATATTGCGCCGTTATTTCTATGTAAAACTGACTTCTAGGGAAAATGTAAACGTAGGCATAATGTAAATCTAGCCGTGGGGGTACATGGCCGTCCTCTCTGGACGCCGCTACTGACTGAACGGATATATTTCCGAACTTTTGCTTGTCAGCCATTCCCAGGAAAAATGCGAATCTCTCCGAAGCACACGGCAAGGTTTCCTCCTCATTTGTTGTTCATTGTTGCGGTTTAGTTGTCTTCCAGCCACTTCGCGTCAGACACATGAGGGCATTCAGCCCCGGTGGACCGCTGCTGTATAGTATGCTAATGATACATACATACATATATATATATATATATATATATATATATAT
>MNPL01018592.1:0-11302 GCA_002081605.1 Tropilaelaps mercedesae
ATATATATATATATATATATATATATATATATATATTCTTACATTTAAATAATGCGTGTCATTTGTACAAGCTGAATCCTAGGCGCTAACTAACATTGATTCTTGTGTGGCAGAGAGTTCAAGCAGGGCTACCTGGATGTCCTTAAACGTCAATACGGGGGAAAGCGTGTACATGCAAACCAGATTTATCAGGAGTATATTCGCTTCAAGGAGCACGTGCATATGAACTCAACCCGGTGGCTGACTCTAACCGAATTTGTCAAATGGCTTGGCAAAGAGGGTGAATATTGCAATTTATTGATTTCTTAAGTTGCTTTTGACATAGGCATTTCAGTTACAGGTGTTTGGGAAATTGATGTAATGTTAGATAACATATTTTCAAAATAACATGAACAGACAACACGTTTCAACGAAAATATTTATTTAAGTCGCAACAAATCATGCGCTACTAAACGAGCCCTAACCAGGATACCACTTAGGACGATCGTTAAAGTTAATCCTTTCAATCAGGTATGTATTATATGCTAAACATATAAAAGGCAGGCATATTTGAAATGGCAGCAAACCACTATCATGAAGACAAAGTATTTAAGTACAACGTGACCCACGGATCTCCAGACAAATATAAACAGCTAAAAAGAGAAAATGTTTCTATTAAAGTGCAAACTTTTTCACGTCTTTAAATTTTAGGAATTTGTGCAGTCGATGAAACAGAGAAAGGATGGTTTGTGGCGTATATTGATAGAACATCAGAGGCAATTTTGGCTGAGGAACGACGCTCAAAAAAAGCCAAGCTCGATCGAGACGATGAAAAACGAACACAAAAATATATCCAGCTGCAGCTTGATAGGCTAAAAGAGAGGGAACAAGATTTCGTCCCATCGAAAGAGATTTCCGAAGATGACAGAATGCTCAAACGTGAGAACCAAAATGAGAGGGTTAAGCTATCGTTCTCGGGCGCTTCAACTTCGAAAGAAAGTAGCCTGAAAGAAGATACCAGGTATTCTGTTTCTTAAAATTTGATACTTGAACCAGTACAAGTCTATAGAATTTTTACAAAATGATCGAATAGTCTGTTTTTCAGTTTCTTAGATTTAACCAGGGTTTGAAATATATTGCTTGAGTTGGTCTAAGCAATTAAAATTCTAGAAAGAGCTTATATAAAGTAACAGTAAAATTGCAGTGTTACGTGAGGCCTATGAGCTGCGCAAGCACATCATGTGTGTTGAGCAAAATGCTTTGGTCATGTTTATGAACGTTAAATTGTATCTTTGTTGTTGTGCGCGGTGTATGATTACACCATTATTACAGCAAGCCGAGTACATTACAAAAACTCAACCCGCTTTCTTGCCTTAAAACAAAGTCATCAAGATCTGATAGTAAAGACAAGTCTTGTTTGTCTTCGAAACGGTCTTCTGCTCTTGACGAAATCATGATGGAAGAAACAAAGAAGAAGTCAGTACGAAACGATTATTGGCTTATAACAGGCATTGTCGTTAAAGTAGTTACCAGGAGCCTCGGTGAAAAATATTTTAAGCAGAAAGGCATCGTTACGGTACGTTTTAGTTTACGTTTTAAACATCTAATATACAATATGCTTCCAAAGTCATGTCGTGTGAGCTCAAAATTATGAGAGATGTGGATTTTGATTATTCCCATTAATAAGACAGATTCGTTGGAGACTAGCATCATGATGTGCTAGATTTCACCCATTGTAAGTATCAGAGAAAGAATGGGAGCACCATTTGTGTTGCATTTAGCGTCCATGAAAATATTTTTAAAATTGTGGTTTCTTTTTTAGGAAGTGGTTGATCGCTATGGCGCCGTGGTAAAGCTACTGGATAGCGGGGTTTCGCTAAAACTAGATCAGGTGCACTGCGAAACTGTCATTCCCGCTCTCGGAAAAAAAGTAAAAATTGTCAATGGACCGTACCGCGGACACGAAGCTACACTTCAGCGGATCGATGTTGATAAGTTTTGTGCTACGCTCAAACTGAACACCGGAGCCGTTGTACAAGGCGTTGACTATGAATATTTTTCGAAACTTTATTCGTCGTAGTTCTGCAATTTATGTATAGCGTTTGTAAATATTTGTAAATTCCAGCAGACTTTTTAAATTCCAGCACCAGATTTTTGTTGCAGGGAGCGTTATATTTTGCAAGTGAAATCATGACAATGCCCGGAAGTTCAACCATCTGGGTCCGCAAAGGACCCAACGCGATTATCTGCTTCGGGATGTTGTCGAATAATACATTTACTGTAATATAACGTAGCTTGTCATTTATAAGTATAATAAATTCTAATGCATCCAGTACATCATGTATTGCGTGTCAGTGTACAGTGCGTCAACTTTCTTTATGAGGAAGTGTTAACTTAGAGAGCACATTGTATACAGAGTGCTAGCATTATTAAAAGACCTGAAGAAAAGTTACGCTTCGATTTGCAAATGGCCATACCGTTTGTATGAACAAGTAATTCCAGAAGCCTTTTTTTTGTCATGAGAGAACTAAAACTCGATGTGCAGTGATCTGAGAACAGAACTAAGATAACTATAATAAAGCAATGAAACACAAAGAATTCATTAATAGGAATAGGAATAGACTAGTCCTCATACATTTGATCGTAAAGGGATGCTGTACATTAATCGGACACTAAATAATTCACATGTCTAAAAATACAATCTCTAGTTTATCAGCCAGCTACTTAGACACCCCGGCCACCGTCGCCATAAGCTATATTTAGATATTTAAATAAGCGCGAAAAAGACGTTTTATTATGGCGTTTTTACCTTGATGATTTATATCATAACGTGCATGGTCACTGCACATGGCAAATGTTCAGATTTCGGATTTTTCTGCTAGTCATTCAGTTAAGTTGCTATTATCCTTATTTTTTACCTATCATTATAAGGTCAGAGGCGACCAGCAAAACAAACTACGTAGTAAACCACAGAATAGATATTCAATAAAATAACAAATAAATACACTACTTTTCTCATGTTATTATTATATATCAGCAATAACTTCGTTCAGAGTACGCAATAGTATTCTAGTCTTCTGAAACAGTTTATTCTATTCTTTTGTAATGTGTTTCTTACAAGCTTAGCGTTTTTCATTTTCCCTGACTGGTTCGTTTTAACAACACATGGTACAAGTGCATTGTACAGCACAGTACAAGCACACGGTAGAAAATAGCATTTGATACGCGTATTTTCGAGTAAAAAATATATGGTTGATAACATCGATCTCACTGATTTGAACTTACTGACAGCAAGTTTAGGCCCAAGGATTCGACGCCTCTCTTGCTGAATATTCTCCGGTTCTTGGTACAGGTCATTTGCTCTGAGATATTAGGTAGATGTAAACCGTATGGGGCTACTTCATCGAACAATGCAAATTCTGCGATCATGAACTTCTGTCGAAGAAAAGTGATAGCTCTAGGTGTGGTGATTAAAACGCAATAATGCTTATCCCAGGAACTAAAATTTATACCTGTTGAGCCCTATGCTGAACATTAACATCTTCAGATATGTATGTGTATAAACATTGTTTCATCCTCACTTTTCTATGATTTTTCTCCACTGTGTTACAAAGTTGTAAATTTCAACTTATCTACTAACTGAAACGGTACACACTTGTGTAGTAGGTACTTCCCAGGGCCAGCTGGGCGGGACAGGTGAGCGCGTAACTCGTATGCGCGTTATCTCGAAGACTGGATTGAATTTACAGCTACCGGCGTGACGGCGCACATTTTGATTTAAGTAATGAAAAGATTAAAAGAAAACGGCTGAAAAAAAAAGAATGATCTTCAACGTGTTGTTAGATGGCGTTGTGGCTTCGGGCGTAAACTCCTAGACAGCCGCATGAAATAGTGATAATCACGGCGACTCCGATAACCAGTAGCAATGCATCAAAACCTCCAGCTGCCTCCGCAGCTACGCCCGTGACGGAAGTTAATACGATACCGATCATAAGGAACAAAACCGTCTGTGAGGATGCCATCTGGAACAAGATCGAGACAATTACAAAACAAAGTATCGTCTATACAAACGTAACAATTCCTTTTTGGTTACTTGCCATTGGCAGGTACTTGTGCAATATCTGCTTTATAAAGTAGTTTAAGTCCGTACAAATGACACGGTGAACTTTAGACGACGACATAGTTTTGAAATATGAACGCCAATTGTTGCTAAAGTGACCTCGCCGAAATGGAGGTTTCTATTAACTCAACAATTTTTTTCTAGTGGATAAGTCGAAAATGCAAACGCTAGTAGTTCTCGCTGCACTCGGCTACTTGACGCTAAAATGTATCACATAAACATATGAAAAAATAAAGATTGAATATAAGAGAAGTCGAACTAACCTTTAATGACACGTATTGTTTTATCTCCAACAGTGATGTAAGTTCATTTGCCTGTAATATTCACCCAATGTCACTCATGCAGTATTACAACAATGTTGATGAAAATAGATGAGGAAAGGCTGATATGTAATAAATGAGATCAGAATGAACTTGCTGGTTAGTTGTGTACGTTAAAACGTAAGATGTATTAAACGAGACATAATGATTAGAAATATAGATACGAATAAAGTTTCTATTAATACAAGAACGAGTCGGAAGAATAAATTGGAACTGAAATGTCGTAGACTCCAGAAATCTTGAAAACCATTCAAAAAAAGGTTGAAGATAAATAGGAGAAAAGATTAAAATTGGAACGAAATATTCAATACGATTAAAAGAAATGGTGCAATCACATACTCCGAAGGATAGAACATAAAGGACGACAAAGAGACGCAGAAGTGGCTTGACCTAAAACGCTGTGCATCCACTTATTAAAGAAAATATGAATAAAAATGAGAAGAGTATATATGGCCACATTATAAATAAGCGCAGAGAACAAAGAAATTAAATGATTTATTGCAAAAGCGAGATATGAAAGAAAATACAGCTGGTCAGAAAATAAAAAAAAACCAAAATAAGGAGAGCATAAACTAGATGTAGATAGTTCTTAGTTAAGCGGTACCGAGGATGTTACATGATGGATTATGCTCAGCCTCAAAAACTCGTTTTTGTATAGTTCTTACTTAAAAAAGTACTAGAAAAAGAATGACAATAATCAGAGAAAATATAAGACTAATCCAGCCAATAAATTATAAAACGGACATTGTTCTCGCTTATCCTTAAAGGAACTCAGGACGAGACCGCAGGAGATAAACAAAGGTTTTTAATAATGGTAAAAATATAATTTTATGAATGGAGAGACATGCATGAATTACTGCTAAATAGCCGTATTGTTTGGAATAGGAAAAAGTAAGGCCTTCAATACACCAAAGCCATGGATTGGTATTTTCCCTGTACTAATGGAGTACTGTTGTGCCGACAGAGAAACTTGAAGCTTCATAAAAATAAACATCGTGAGAAATTACAAATACTGTCAGGTATTATCACAATTACAGGAGCGACAAAAGCGAAAGCTGATTACGAAAGCTGATTGCTGATTTTATACGCAAGGTAACAAAGCATTTTTAAGGAGTTAATACGCTAATCACCAACCTGGACAGCTATATTGGTTGTACAACGGATCCACTTGTTTGAACCAAGGATATTGTTTGATGTTCGCGTTTCCCACCGAAATAATCGCTCAATTTTCATATAATATTTACCTATCACTTAGTGCCAGATAACTCAAAAATCGGCGGAAGCAGACGGGCTTGAGAGACGTCGGGGCAGACGACGTGGTTTCGCGTCGCATTTTGAGCATGAGGTAGTATTCGCACCGCATTGACTCCACATTTCTGTCAAACATTTACGCTGCTTATATATGTTGGTATTTTGCAACTCAGTCCTCCAGATTAGTGTTATGGCAGATCCCTATTATATTGACTTTGACAGTGCTTAGAGCAACAACCTTAGAACACCTCGTTGCCCCGCTGAAGCCCATTAGCCGTTCGAAGCGTTCTCGAAGTAGTGTCATTAACGTTCTGAACCCTGGGAGGATGGGGGGGAATGGGAGTTTTAGCGGGTTTGTGAGTCTCCGCACTAGCCACTTTCTGGTTGCAGTGGCGCATGAGCATCAAGCGTTTACCTAAACCCCCATAAAAAAAAAAGCCGTTCGAAGCGCAAGCTTCCATTCCGTGAAATCTTAATCTACTCAACTGAGTGTCTTTACAAATTACCGTACGCCTAGAGGAAAGGTGGTTCATCAATAGCTCCTATCATCTCCTTAACTTTATTATGTGGGAGTTCCTATTCTGTGATAGAACCCATATAACTGTATAGGGAGGTGATTGATGTACTGACTTGTTAAAGACCAATTAGATCCGCAACAGGTACAGATTTTTTTTCATAGCAATGGATTTTCTAATCACAAATCGGTAAAAGCAGACAAGCTAACGTGACGTCGGAGCAGACGATTCGATTGTTTGCATGCTTCTAATTGGAGTAATTTTTACGGTGCGCTCAATTAGCTACTAGCCCTGAGCTGACTATCAGCCCACATTTAACGTCCACGGTATCAGTCGTTGTATTACTTCGTAAGACGGACCCCATAAATGTAAATGCTACTGCAAATCACACCTGGGGCAACACAACTAGTAACTTGTTTACAATTAAAAAGTTCAGCATGTCTTTCTCGTGAGGCGTGATCACGCGCTTTCGATGCCGGTGCCAGTTGAAACGTTAGTTCTACAATCAATTTATGCTCTGAAATGAATTTTGGTTTCGCAATTTATAATCAATTTTTGAGAGATCTCTTGAAAGAAGCGTTCAATCAATGTGACTATAGGTTACAAGAAATGCAAAAAGATTTGTTATATTACTGTTTCCAGTAGTTCCATCTGTTATTTCATGTCCTTGGCAGGACATTTTCAAGGCAAGAGCCTTCCAGCGACCTTCGCCGCCTTTGTAGTCATGTGTCGATGTATTTTCATAAAGGCTTTATTTACGATAATGCTCTACTATCTACTACTACGAGGCGTACCTACTGCCTCAACTTTTTGGATGCCACTTGAAGGCCTTGTCATTCATCCATTCACCACGCCGAAAAAAGCTTGAGTTCTTACCTGAAGCAAACCCTTCTTGCAAGCTGTGACTAGAATGGTTATGCGATCCGCGTATGCTTCTTTTGACGCCTTCCAGGGTGAAATGCTCCGAGACATTGTTGTGTACTATGTTTCAGAGCTGGAACCTTAGTATAAGTCTTAGTGGACTCTGGCCGTTTTGGAAAACACTGTCTCTTAGGATCGATTACTTAGGTAGGAAGCTGTTAGGCTTTTTTTAGATACGTGGGTATTCGTTTCCAGACGGAGTGGCACGTATCGTGCCTGCTATACTTTGAGTGCTTGTGGCGTCTGTGGGAGAAGTACATTTCCAGTGGGTAACCCTACGCCTTGGCGTCTGCGGAATTGAGAAAACAGATCGATTGGCTAATCGTAGAATAACTATAAGAAATGTACCTAAAAATAACTTTGTACAATGTATGCGAAGAAAGTACTCAAAGGAATAGAGTGAACTTTTTAAAAAGCCTCTCTACCAAATTTAACAGAATTATTTTGGAAATAACCCCATCCGTCGACTCGTCGACTGAGCTCGGCTTGTAACAGAAGTGCAAAAATTTTGGGAAAAGTGGCATTGTGAAGCGAAACCAAGTTAATCTTAGAACTGTATTATGATCCAAACCAATCTGTAATAGAAGCCAACTAATTGATTTATGGGGTGTACTATTTACACTAAGCTATTTTTGGTTGGACCTCTTCTATAACTAGATCTATATTCGTCTCCTATTTTTAGTGGTGTCGCCGTTTCAAAACAAGATCATGCATATACTATGCAGATTGGCTGAACCTACTTACGGCAAAGCCATAATGATCTGTCATATTTATTTTAAGACGTTTCTCTGATGTGTTTACTCTTTTTTGTACAGCCAATGTGTCCGTGTTCACTGAGTAACACTTGTTTTCTTCATATTTCTTGAGCATAGATGCTACTGATTTCAAAGATCTCAATACTAATTTCGATTTTGGCGAAGCGAAACTCCTACCGGGCGCGTCCCTAAGCGGCAGATAAGGGAATCGCCGTCGAGCTCGGTGGCTTGGTGCATTTATATGCGCCTTGCGACTGGAGGAGACACATAGGTGCACGGGTTCGGTTCCCGCCGGTGCACATTTACATTTATATGGTGTCCGTCTTACGAGGTAATGCAATAACAGCTACCGTGGACGTTAAATGTTGGCTGATGGTCAGCTTTAAAAAAATAGAGATAAGGGAATCGCCAGATATGGCAGCTATCGGGGATATATTTGAATAACCCGGCGCTGACCAAACCAACCGTGAGACTCGAAAACTGGAAGCTGTTAGATGAAGTCGAGACCCTCAAGAACCACTGATTAATATAGCGTTTGATTTTAGCGGAGGAGAATGAGTCCATCCCAGCTACACTCACTGCTGGGGAGAGATCACTGCCGAAGAGCTAATGCAGTTGAGAGCCATGCAAGGTGGCATCGATTTTCCTGGCGGAAAAAAAGCCGAACAACGAAATACTGATGCAAAAAATTGCATAGTCTAGACGACACTATGTGGGAGAGTATTCTCAAGAGCAAAAGAACGGTAAGACGAGGAGGACTGCCAGCGAAAACTGGAGCACCTCAGGTCGACGCGGAGAGGTCTTAAATGGCTCATCAGAAATAGTAAGAAGAGAGCCTGAGAGAAAAGCAAATGGCCGCCGGTATAACACAGGGTTCGATCCTCTAACCAATGTGGAACGTGGCCTTTGATAGCGTACTGTAGCTGGCTGATTTCCCGCCGGAGGTACTTGTAGTTGCGCATGCTGATGACCTTGCACTGGTTATAAGAGGCTGAAGATCTAGAATAAAGAGCGGAAATGGCGAAGGCACGGGTCAGCCAGTAGTTGAAACAGCATCAACTGCTCAGAAGACTGAAGCTGCGCTGCTCAAGGGGAGGAAATAGATGAGAAAACTGGCCATACGCCACAACAATCATGTGGTAGCGCACACCAAAAAGACTGTTAAATATCTCGGCGTTGTACAGGATGAGGGTATGGTTTTCGTGGAACACGTACACAGGGTTTCCATCAAGACAGAAAAAGTAATAAATAACCTTGAACGAATTCTCCCCACGTTGGAAGGGCAGGTGAAAATCTACAACGACTGCTGGCCACTGTGGTCGGCTCTATCCTGCTATACACGGCACCGGTGTGGAAACCCACGGCTCCGGCACGAGGCGATGAAAGGATTCGGAAAAAGGTCTGCTACGGCAAATCATACGATGTTCGGGTTTGCGCGCTTTTGAAATGAAAAGTGACAACTGACAGATACACTCGGAGTGGAAATAGTGACGCCGTAAAACCTCATGGAGCTGATGCTTGAAGACAAGGACAACTGGAGTATAACGGTCAAGGTCGCAGAAAGCATTTTGAAAGTAAAGAAAATCCTGAAGAACCAGTTGGAGTGCGAGTATGGTCCTTAGTACCCAGTCTTAAAAGCCAAATTGGATTCGGGCTGATGACTCATCGAAGGAATGCATGTAATGTCCGATGAGCTCTAGACCAGGGACTAATTCAATATATATATTTGGTTGCTATATTTAAAATTAAACTTTCCGATAAGAGGCCTTCTTAAAAAGGGTGATTAGGTTGGTTTATCCTGTGTTGGCCGCCCTACTCTAATACAAGCCACAACACAAGTTGCAATTTATTAAATGTGGGTTACGCTCAATGCTTATTAGTTTAACCTTTAGTCGTTTTTAGGTTCAACAATGCCTTGCAAGACCATCCAGGACCATAGTGTAACTTCATTTTTTTATAATTCCAGAAGAGATGAATACGATAAAGCATCATACACAAAGGGTGACCAAATATTAGTGGGCAACTTCTGGTTAAAGGTTTTTCAATCATGTTTGTAAAGCTGACGTTCTGGCCAACTATTTGAAACATAACTGGTGGATTATAACTATTTTTAATATTTATCATTTAAAATCGATTTTTAAAACAGTATGGAAACAAGTGTGTGTCAAATATTTGATTGACAATGATACACTAAAAAAATACGCGAGAGGTTCATTAAAAGCCGTGCACTGCGATTGTGTGCGCTTGCGATTCTATAGCATATATGCGTCATTCAAGCCTGTAATGATCGTTTTGTAATATATATATATCATATACGTATCATATAGCGTTAACAACAAACATATGGCAACAGGGCTTTATAATCGACACGTTTCCCCACATTCGTCTTGGCTTGGCTGAGATTTTTAGCATTTTTTATTTAGCATTCGTTGTTAGCAATAAATCGCTGCGCTGCTGGATTATTTGGTCCCATTGCTCAGGACGGGTGGCATGGATTTTCTCTCGCCTTCGTTACCCTTCTCATCTCAGCCTTTCTCCTTTTTCGTAAAAATCGTAGCACCCGAAACATGCCGTCGTAAAGAAAGGCCTTCTATTATAGCCCATAGTTGCCAGGCGGCTGCTGACATACCCGTCGGTGTGTGCTCGTAGTTAGTTCCACACTCCTTCTGGGTTACATGCCCCTTAGCTCCAGTTGTTTTTCTCCAAAGCATCGCCGTAGCAACAACAGTTGAAAATCCTTTGTAATATAAATACACCTCTTGGCGGCGACGCTAGATAAAACACACAATGGCAGCAACAAGTTCCTCTATCATAGATACAAAGCTGCGCAATTAAATAGCACCACTAATCAGGAAGAGTTTGTTTTGGAATACATGGTTTGATGACATAATGGATGCTCCACACTTGCACGCTCATTTAAACGGGAATCCTCGTTGTAGACCTTTGAGTAGAGCAGAGGAACAATAAAAAGCAGTAGAACGTTTAGAATAATAGGCCTGAATAATAGTCCGAATACGAACTTGTCTAATATCTCTTGCTCGAAGTAGACCAAGGTCACGAACTAGACTGTCGAGCCAGCTCGAGACTACGTTCGGCTTCGACGCCGATCAGAAAAAAGCCACGCCGTGCGGAATTATTTCTTTGGTGACGTCAGGCATTATCTTTCGACGACAGAGGGGATTAACTGTGTGAGATACTACGTTCTTCTCTCTCCGCCAATCAGTCTAGACGCTGACACGGTCTTGTCAGGTCGGTACCTAATCTAATAAGGCACAACCAACTCGCTCTTACTTTATTCGCAGACACATAGTATTTAATTACTAACTAATAATCCTACTCAATTAGGAATGAGCAAGGCAAAGGTTGAAAAAATTGCCAAATACAGAGAAACAACCATAAATGGGTGTGAGTATATATATATATATATATATATATATATAT
>MNPL01018596.1:1460-28583 GCA_002081605.1 Tropilaelaps mercedesae
GGCTCGAATGAATTGGCCTGTAAGGACTGTATGTGTATATGTACACAGCAACGAAGAAGAACAAAGAGGAGGAGGTAAGGACTTGAACGTTGCTCGTGTGTTGCTATTGAAGAGTAATATGTATAGGTCTGTGTACAACGACGATGGCAAACGAGTCGTCGAACCCGTGCGAGCGTAGTGTCGGCTCGCCTTGAGGGACGCGCAAGAATGCACCGCCGGCGCCACAACATGGCGAGCGCGGGAGAGCTCCCTTCGCCGAGAAGGCCTCGCTTCGCGCATGCGCTCCACCATCCGCGCACTCCACGCCGGTACTTGTGGCGCCTCCTGGGGAGCACTTCACTACGCGATGAGGCCGCACGTTAGACTCATGGGTCGGTTATTTCGTTAGTTTGATATCCGCCCCGTTATCGATATCAATAACCTTCAAGCACCTTATAAAACACACAAGAAGAGACACACCAACATGGTAATGTAGAAATTCTCGAATTCCACTCGCACTCCGTCGTAGATTTGCTACTTCGGGAGCTGTTGCTACCCCATAGTGCACACACCCATATGGTTCTCTACTCCACCGAATACGGTAAGTACAAATAGAAAGCTCATAGAGAGAAGGAACAAGAAAAATTCCGAGATAGCGAGAGAGAGGGAGAGTGCAAGAGATAAAAAAAAAACACAGCCTATGTCGGATTTTCCTATTGCTCATCGTCCGTTGTTTCTCGCTGGTCCTCACTCTTCGGCCGCCATCCAGTGCGAACGAGGCGCGGCTGGCTAAATTGAATATTGATAACGCTGCTGCGACAGCCACATCGCTTGCTGCAACGAGAGCCACTAAGACGATGCGAGGCCATGTTGAAGAGCTGCGTGGCAGCCGCAATGAGTCCTTCATCCGATAGCTACGCGACGATAAGAATGCCCCTATCGCCTTTTCCGTGCTCCGGTAGCTGTTTTGTCCACGTCTCACTCATCCCAGCTGCACCGATGCCTGGTCCTCGGGTGAGCCCATACCCCGCCAGCGAAAGAGGCATCGAGAGTTGTTGCCTGGTTTGCCACAGGGCCAAGTCCTTGTCTTGAGAACCCGCCCACGCAATCAGAGCCCGCCAAGCCCACCATAGGCATGAAAGACGGCATCCTTGCTACGCATACCATATCACACAACCCGCAAGCCCCCTTAACATCCCAAATTCCCGCCACATCATTGCCCTCACAAACCTCTAACGCGCGGTGACGATGATGGTGATACCCGTCAAAGCGATAGCAAATCTGCCGATTTTTATGCCATCCTCACTCATCGCCCAACCCTCTGCCACCCTATCCAGGCTTTTTTCTCCTCTACGTGCAGCTTATCTTCCTCTGTTATCCTCTCTGCCCCTTTGCACAACGTCGACGCAATTCACTGCCAGAGCCCACAACGCAGAAAATAAGAACAACGGCGTGTGGAACGTGCCTGCAGTACTCCGGTCCGTCTCTACAAACGCTGTCACTCCCCCACTACAGGCAACATCTCTCTGGAAAGGAGTGTGCGCATTTGTACCAGCCTTTGCTGCCAACATATGAAGAATAGAGAAAAAGACAGAGACAAAGCAGGGGCAAGAACGAACGAAGTTCGCTGTCCAGATGTTGTTCACTCATCTTCCGGCCGGGCTGGGTGAACGAGTCTGCCACGTCAGTGAGAGACTGATTATGATAACGTCAGCGCGTAGCAGTGGAGAAGTAGAGGGCAAAGAAACGTGCCTTTATATTCTTTGCCCGTAACCATCTTGGATGATATAACAATATAAAATGTCTCTGATCCTATTTCGTCTATTCCCTATCGACGAACTGCTTCACGTTCAGTCGTGCGTGAAAACTGCCTTGACCCATCATAGACCCTTCCAAAAGTTGATTTACTCAGCTAAGGCGATCTTAAAGTAACCATTGCGTTGAAGTTGCCATGCAAATACTTCGCCCTGAGTGCGTTCGATAGTTCCACTTTGTTACCTATTTACTAAATAATAGATGTTTGGGCTCCATGGCGAACGTTTCCAGAGCATACGTATTTCGGTGCTTTACAAGAAAGGCGCAACACATAAATAAGTTTTTGTTTACGTTAAAAAAAATTATATTTTTGGTGTCAAGTGGAAGGTGACAAACGAAAATACTTGCATAAATGAAAAAGCTTCCGTAGGCTTTAATATTGGATCTAAATCCAGCGTGCTTACGATGGGATATCACAGATATTCCCCCAAGCCTTCACGCGTGTAATTGGTGCCTATAATTGATACCTATAATCATGTGAATGTGCAAAATACAACACTGGTTCTGCTGTTCTCTGTATGTGTACTATATGAATATGTTATGGTACGATTATACTTACAGTGGCTGCAGGTCTGTCTCAAACTACAACCTAGGAAACTTTAAAAAAGTTTTCTCATAAATTTATCTGAGTGAGACGAACAAGTTCCTGCAGCGAACATTACAAGCCATCTAAGCATCTACTTGCCTACGCAGCCAATGTATGCTTACAACATGTTTGTTGATGAAAGTATATTACATAACAAGCAAAATAATTTTGTTGAAAGGCTGCACGAGACAAACAAATGGCACACCCTATAGAAAGCGAGTCTTCCGTTGAAGTGTGAATTCTTCCTATCAGCTTTATATATGATTTGCTACAGCCGTAAAGAATAGGGACTTCGGTAGCAGCTAACAAACATTGGAAAACCGGCAAAGGTAAAATAATCGACTATACAGATCATTATCTAGCACGAAACATTAGCGTATTCTATTTTCACAACTCTTAGCTCAACCTCCCCCGCAGAGACTGGAGTTTCGTAGCAGGAAGTTACATCAAGTGGGAGGAAAAATACATTCCTTGTTGTATAGAAAATACAACTGATAAAGCTGGAGTGAGCAACTTTGTAAGCGACTAAAAAACGTTTTTTTTTGCATAGCTTTTACGATCTGTAGTTAAGCTTTTGTTCGACCTCTTTGAGGGAAGGCTGTTGCTCATTTTTTCAATTATTATGTCTATTTGTTATAAAAGTTTTGTATCAGGAAGAGCGAAAATTTTCATTTGGCTAATCAGAATCTTACGTAAGATGGATATTAACGACTGTTCATTACCCACATGTGAGGAGCACGATGTTGTTTATCTACGCCTTCACCGAGATTGAAATAAGTCCCAGAAGAAAATTTTTAGGAGCACAGAGTGTTCGAATCATTTTGTGTATACTATATAGTTGCCATCAATAACTTAAGTAACTTTGTGTGTTCTACAGGAAAGAATCGGTACTGCTTTTATACAACAGTTGAAGGTGAAAGATTATACGGCCACACCCTTTCGCTATCATATCATAGAAAAACCAAAACAGACCTAAGGCAGAGGGTGGAAAAGAATACACACAGGTCTTACTGCCTTATGCGTAATCAAGGCCATGGTGATGAGATTCGAGTAGGTCCTGTTGTCGGGGAATCGGAAACGCCTTACCAATTCGTTGTCTTTTACTATAGCTTGCGCATTCGTTGGTGACTGCCTAAATCACAAATGGAAAACACTATTGTAGTACATTTACGTAGTAATTAAAGATACTAAATATGAATGCGTGAGGGAAACCTATCGAAATATTGACCTGTTGCGTGGCGATATCCATTGGAAGCTTAAACATGTGTACCTATATATTATAAATACTCTGGTTATGACACACAGGCAACGCATCTGTCTTACGGCTCGTGGTATGATTCCGAGGCTGACCAAATCTTTCTCATGGTCTCATGGTTTCCCATTCCTAGGGCCTCAAGCAGCGCAATAAAGGCTCTTTTTTCTCGCTTTCTGAGACTCATACCGTCCGACATCTGTGTTCTACGGGAACTACAACCGGCACACCGTACGTGTAAACGTAATTTGTGATCACCAAAGCTTAGCTAGCGTCTAAGGCTGAATTCTAGAAGCTCCTCTGAGTTGAGACCTTTCTTATCGAGTTCGAGCCAGCCCAACATACCATCATGTTTGTACTTTTCCTGCACATAAAGATGATTTTTCTGTCATCCAAATCTATCTTGCAGAAGCCTATTCTGTTCACTCAGTTTTTGCGACAAGTGACTATCTACTTGAACCCGGCGTAACTGATCTGAATCGGGCAACTAAGCTTATTGCTTTTTCAGGGCTGTAATATTTCAAAATATATCGTTACTCCTTGTTCAGAGCTTTTTGTCATTACTCATACCATCCGTTACTGAGTTACTTGCCAATAATCCGCTGTGTGAACTCACGATGATTAAAGCTTACAATCTACACCCCCATGACCTTCTTTCTGCTATGTCCTGGCCATGGTGAATTGATAAGCACATCGGAGTTAATTCCTGAGTTCATGTCGCCTCATCTTTCCGGAAGACAGGAAGAAGGATAGTGGTTTCTGGCTCAGAATGTCTAAGACCACTATGGGACAATCCTCGACGGACGAGTACTATCTCCACCGTCGATATTTGGAAACCGTAAAGCGACTAACAGAAATGGTATAGGAATGGAAAAGAGGAATGGCAGGCTGAATACAGGGGCTCACGTCAAGGTTTAATAGGGGCGTAACATTTGGGTGAGACAGGTTGGACAGTCCTGAGAAAAACAACGAACTCTCAAACGACGCCATCGAAAACATGCCAGACAAACAAACTGATCGATGGTTAGTCCTGCCAGAATGACAGGCGGGAAAAAAGTGACCTTGGTGCTTCCCTCAGGGAATCATCGTGGAAGTGCAAAATCGGCGCACAGGAAACAAGAGGTGGTGACACAACAGATGTTGTCAGCAATGTCTTGGGTCATTTACATATCGAGACGTGAAAACCACCGACATGATCAGTGAAACCCTTAGTCATATTTCTATAATCATTTAGCATAGGAAAATTCAATGGCCGCTGTACTTTAGACGAAGCTTTGACCTTTGTAGTAACATCACAAGAGAACGACGGCTCGACCGGCTTTGTAATGAAGTTCTTAAAGATCCTCAGAAAAACGCGACTTCACAGCTAATTTGAACATCATCGATACGGGGATACACAGGTCAAATTCGCCTTACGAAGCTGCCAAGGAAAGTATTGGGCCAAGGTCAAATAGAAAGCGTGTTCAAAAAGGCCTTTCTGTTCGCAAAAATTGATAAAACCACCTGTGATTGAAATACCTCAGTCTTTACTTCCTGTGAAAAGGTCACAGATATGAATTTTTTTGACATCCCTGTGTGTTTAGAAAGTTTTATTGAAAACCCTGCACTCATTAGGGTCATGGAAAAATTAAAACACGTTTTCTTGCGGGTATTTAACCCTCTTTTGCTGGTTTCGACGTGAATAACGCCTGGTTTAGAAATGGTATGCTTCTGATGCCCACGTTAATCTCAATGGAGATGCAAATAAGAATATTGTCTTATTCGAGCTAGAGAGGATCAGTTAATGTGGACGTCAAAAGAACGTTTTCGAACCATTGTAATTCACGTTGCAATACACCAAAAAAGCATGCTCTCCTCCACAAAAGGATCCACCAAATGTATGGTTCTTGATAAAACTTTCCGTATACATTGTCAATTGCACTAGTTATTTATTGTATTAAAAATATGACAAAATGCACGTGTTTCCGTATATTTAAAAACTACAGAGAAATACAGGAGCGACTGTTTTTCAACAAAAAAGATCCAAAAATCAACGAGCAAGTTATGTTTGAGAAGAGGAAAGGCTTTCAATCAAACAATTCACACTGTTAATTTAATCATATTGAACGATTATTTTACTGCATATTTATAGCGTGTTTTTCTTGATGAGTTCTTTCAGGAATCGTATTATTTACTACTGCTTTGCAACGGCGTATCCTCCTATCATCACATAACTAGGAAGATATTTTGGAAAGTTTCTGTCAACAAATGAGCAAAATATAGATGCTTATAAGAAAATGACCTGTTAGGCATTTCCAAAAATCGTAACTATAAATCTGAGAGACTAGAAGGTTTTATAAGACTATTAAACGAAAATCGTGTGCCTACCCCACATTTGCCCTTAGGTCAGACCCTCTCATGATGAGGCTACCATCTGGCTTATTCGTCTGATCCTCTGTCTACCGCGTGCGTAATGCTGCTGTCGCATATCCTACGGCAAGAGGACGACGGCATTTGACCGGTGTAACGCTTCCTTCGTCGATGGTTCAGCGATGTGCATTGGCGAGGTTTTGGTCGCTTCTCTCCGAGTCTCTTGAGATCCGACAGAAGGCGACGACAGGGAGGTTGTTTTCCTATTGGCATTTCCTTACGTTCATAGCCTTGGACGGAATAGCAGCTAGTAGAACTGAGCAGAAGACATTTCCGCACCACTGGAACCAATGCCCACAGTCACCGACCCACATGTCGAGCGCGGTTCGCTGTCCTCCTCACAGGCGGCGAACGCGGCGTCCTGGCCTTTTCGGGCATCTGCTGCGCTGAGATGCCCGTCTCTTTGCCTCCCTTTAGAGCTGCCGAACCGAAGGAGATGTCGCCTTTGCTTTTGCTCCGATGCTCCTTCCATCCGTGCTTCGTGACCCGCGCTGCCTAGCCCTGTCCTGAGCATGCTCTGAGCCTTGATCTCCTGAATTACTCTACCCTTATATAAGGAACCAAATAGAGGCAACGAGAGCGTGAGAAGTAGGAAGAGAGAAAAATCGAAGGTGCCTAAGGAGAAAAAAGAACATCGCATAGGACACCCTGAGACTTGACCCGCCTGTTCCACGCATCAGTAGTCCGTTTTTCGTAGATTGCTAAAAGGCCGCATGGTCTCAAGATGGTACTACCACCTCAAATAGTTTTCTCCCCCCATTTTCGCTGCCTGTTTCGAATCTACTTTGAGGCTCAGTGGGTGGACGCCAATGATGACTCACTAACTAGATTAAAATAGTGATATCAACCAAACGCATTTTTTCTTCTTCAGGCTTGGGTTCCTGTTATCCTGTATCACGCAATGCAGGCTCTTATTTCGAGACGCGCCTTATTTTCATCCTACCAATATTGCACACCTAGCCATTTCATCCAGTTACGAAGAATATATATATATATATATATATATATTTGTTACCCGTACGATAGGCTACAAAAATCAAATATCAGCCATTGTTACCAACCGATAAGCAATGCAAGTCTTTTCCCATTTCACTGTGTCTCGTGTACAGTACAAACTGTAGCGCTACCTACAGGAAAGCTACATTCAGTTTGTTATAGCCACGAACTCCCAGATTCGGCATTCATAAAAAAAGACTGTCAAAAATAGGCCGTTGCGTGATCTCCTGATATCGAGCACATGCAAAAGCTGCTCATTGTAGTTCGGGCCAGACACCAAAATCGAATATTTGCACACATGTTGTCCACGAGTACATGTGTTGTATTCACCAGTTCATTGAACGAAGGCGACAACACGAATAATGGAAAAAGGGGCGCACTCGTACGCAGAACACTTGGAAAGGGCATCTAACATGAGCGAACGTAAACGACCGCGTCCAAAATGCCTTCCAACACGGTCCACCTTACGATCACGAGCATCCTTCTCCGCAAGGGGCTAAGCATTCTGTTTAGTAATGTAGAGATAGGCCGCGCTCAGTTCATCAGATGTATGTAGCATTGAACAAAAGTGAAATTTATCGTATTGTACTACAATGCATTTGAATGCTTGTGCACTATGGTACCTAAATACTTTTTAGCTTGTTGCACTCGCAGTACAACGCATGCTGTGCACTGATTGTCAATTACAGATGCGGAAAGGTTCTATCTACTTCCAGTGTAATGATAGTAGTCAAGTAGTCCGCATAAACTAAAGCCAACGCTATGGAAGTTCTAAGGCAATCGGTCCGGAGACCTCTTTGAATACATCGGCTAATGGCATTTCATGGAGGCGCATTCTTGACGCAAGCCACAGTCTAATAGAGCGCACTTCTGATGGATACATTTGTTTCATATACCATTAACATTTCATGGAAATTTTCAGTAATGTATATCTCTCGTATGTATGCGTGTACTCTCAAATTCCGCTCACTGCGACGTTACGAGAGTACACACCAATTTCACTTGGATGTGATTAAAGTACCTTTTCCATATAATTTAAGTATTTTTGAGTACAATACTGAAGCTAAACGAAAGTCAATTTGAAAACTCTATGAATTTACGATTAGAAACACGTTCCTTTTTATGTTACTTTCATACTATGCAGCCAAAAATTTGATACAACAGGATTTCTATACGAAGAAGCGGTAGTTTGAATATTTGCATAAAATAGGACAGCGGTTATATTGTGTCTCCATCCGGTACGCATTTTCACGACAGAGTGGAATTACCAGCTAATATAGCATTCCTAAAAATGTTCCTAGTTGTTTCGGAATGTCGTGATGTTTTACCCTGGTGTATATATATATGTATATGAGATGCACATAAACAACTTCATGAAAATTTACTTCCTACGTTGTTAAAGTTGTTCCGGACTAAGCTTACCACGCTTGAACCTACTTATGCCAACTGTTCTATTCGAGAATATCTTACACAATGCCGCGCGATAAGTGACACAATGTATAACCAATCAAATGTTGACATTCCTTTGTACAATTATTTAAATATACTTTTGGGTGCTAAGCAAAGGCGTGACGGCTGCAGGTATATTCAATGTCGATTCTTGCCTTTACCCAACATCAAACGGGCAATCAGCGAAGCAGATTCAAGTGTTTTCAAGACATCGCCAGAGTTACTGATAAGAGGGTTCACTTCAACCACATCAAGCACGCCTAAACGTTGGGTAGAGGCAATCGCTTCGGAAAATACTGCGGCTTCCTGCACTGTCATGCCGCCAGGTACAGGAGTTCCTGTGCTGGGTGCTACAATAGGATCCAGGGCATCAATATCGAAACTGACGTGCAGTGCTTTGCGCCCCTGCGGATCAATCTTGTCCAGAGCCATCTCCGTTACCTGCGCAAACGGATGAAGTAGACGTTCATGTAGATGAATAGCCGCATACTAACTCTTAGGAAGAATGCGAGACAGACTAATGGGCCGCTTTGTGCTACTCAAACTATGCTAATTTTAAAGGCCTTCTCGACGCCTTATGCGCTGTGCCGCCGAAGATTCGCCATTATTTCCATATCCATAGCATAATTCTTGCTTCTATGAGATTGGTATTCTAGGCCTTGAAGTAAAAACCTGACACAAAATTTCGAATTTGAGCCATATTTGATCTGGTGTCGTCAATGTTTCACCTTATGTATGCCCAAGGAGTCCAGTTCACGCATTGAGAAATGCGGTATACGTAAGTTCTCTAAAAACCACCTGAAATGTGAAGACGAGAAGCAATGAGGTTTCCATTAGGTTCATGCAATTTCACTAGGTTCTTGATTGCTGTCAGCAAAAACAAATAAAACGCCAAAATTCACGAATACTATATGAAGGGTAAGATGTCAATTTTCGAACATAAATTGCAAAACTTACCATTTCAACGACCTTTCAATATTTTACGCTTCTTTATGTAATGTGTTTATTAAACGTCCGCTGCTAGAATGCTCATCAGCTATGAAATTGGCTGCTTACATGACTCCGGGTAAAATTTACACATATCTCGGTGAGAGCTAAGTAAATTCACTATCATGTAACGTACGTACGTACGTATTTTATTCTCATTGCGAAAAATTCTTAATCCATTCCTGAAAAACAACGAGAATGATAGCAACAATGGCACGTCTACATGATTCTTCTCTAAAAATAGCGAACAATTCAACTGAAAACACAAACACACATGGTTTTATATCGCGTAATGTCGCACCTTTCATCGGGCTCAACGTCACGTAATCCAATGTAGACCAAGGAGGTGGCAGAGACCGAAGACTTCCAGTTGGAAAATTCCTTCATAGGAGGGAGATGGGCAGCCATTTCGTGTAAAATAAGTGAAACTGCCATACCGTGCCATGACCCAGACCGACTTGTTTTTGGTGTATTGATGTCGGCGTGAGCATCTATCCAGAGAACGGCCAATTCTCTAAATTATCAATTACAATTTTCAGTAACAAAATTAGGATATGATAAGTACTATCAGAAAAGTTAGACCATTGAAGTTAAAATCGTTTACCTATAGAATCAAACCTGTTAGCCGCAAAGCAGCCTCATTGATTCATTGGATGTTCGCCGGTACTTTACATTAGTTTTAGTAACTTCAACAAATTTTGATTAAATAAGACAAAAAAGTTGAACTGATCGTTTGCGCTGACAAAAAATATACGAGATATCGAACGCAACGACGCACAACCTAAAGCTCCTTCGTTTGGTTCTCAAAAGCCCTAGATGTTTCGCATCGTCACTATGAAAATATGTCCTCAACGTACATTTTATACTTTTGCTGCAACATATAGCCTAATTGGGAAAAATCGGCCACAACGATGTAATCCTTATGAGAAATCCGCGTAACCACTAGAAGACTCCACTTAACGTCATAACAGATTGCGTTTACCACACCGTACCTGCCATGCTGTTTTGCATAATCAGCGTGTCCTCTCACCGTCCCAATGGCCATACTGTGATCACCTCCGAGTACCACCAGCCGCGAAGATTCGTTAAGAGAACGCACCACCGACATTCGAATCAATTGTGAAGCTAGGGCCATGAATTTAGTACCATCGCACTCATACTGCCCGCACGAGCTGAGATCCACATCGCCAAAGTCATGTACCGGCTCTCCAGTAGTTGACTCAATTCCCGTAATAAGTCGGCTATCTTTTCGAAATTTCAGTGGAGCGACATCGGTCCCAGGCTTTTTTTGACCTCGCCACATCGGTATGCCAAGTACGCCGACAGAATATGATCGACCTGCTCGACTCCACAAACTCCGCCTGGCTATAATCGAAGCCATTTCGATTTGTGTACGACAGTAATGTCGATACGCCAATTATAGGAAACTATGTCGCTTCGTGTGAACTCTGTAAACAGCAGTAAATACGTCGCACGAGTTCGTGACCACACCTCGGTAAGACTAAGGATACTCAAATCCGCAATGCAAAACGTTGATTGCTAAGGTTACATACATTTTGCCAGAGTTCATTTCGCTTCGACAAGGCAAATGGACTCGGCGTAGACAGCAGGGCCGAGCAAGTTAACTCCAGTAAGAAACTCGCCGTATTGGCGATGGCTGGAGATGCACTCTCGCGAACGGCAAACAGAGGTGTGCTGTAAAATTTTCCCGGACAGATAGCTGGTTCCCGGCAGAATACCGCTAGTTAAAACATCTGGGCCATCTCGCTTGACGGAATATAATTGAGAGAGGGAAAGATATCGGTGCATTTACCCGCGTGCAGCAGATTACCGTTACCGGCACGATTCACGACATATATATATGTATCGTATATTTTTCTCAAATGTGAACTTTCGAAAAGATTATATTCCTTAATTTCAAGTGGCCATGGTGGTGCCGATCCCGCATTTTGCACCCGTAATTCGTATAAACGATGATATCAGATAATTGTAACTAAAATGTGTGGCGACCGCCAACACACATACTTCGAAACGAGTCAAGTGGGTCCGGTGATCCAATGTTTTTGTGATCATATGAAATTTTACGAGTGAACAGAACACCCGGAACATACGTACGCTATGGAGATCATTACACCATATTACGAATTGCGAGCGCAAAACTATGTACCTACGTTTTTGGTACCAAGAACATTAAAATGAATATTTTCTGCCACTCTGATAAACATCTAACGTTTTACCTTTGTACTATATTCCTGATCAGTGAGGCAAAGTAAGTCGCATTTTAATAGCTAGTACCTATTTCAAATAAAAACGACTAGTGGCTATCCTATACCGTATTTGTAGGACTACTGGCTGTTAGCGTTGTTACTCATCTATAAACATAAATGTAAACAGATCTTATGTAAACCGTCTAGGCAACTTCCTAATTATTATTCTAGGCCGTCTCCAACATGAATTTGATACGCATCACTGAAATAGAAGTTGAAGTACTTAGAAACATAATTCCTTCTCTCCACAACCCATAATTCGGAGAGGAATATATGTGATAATGGCATGCACGTGAATGTACGACGAAGACAAGATTACACGTAATTATCAGGCTTACCGTGGATGATCTCAATCCATATAGCCTCCAATTTTCGTGCGATCACACAAAAAAGGAAAACATTTCGGAGGCCTCAAATCGTATTATCTCCGGACTTAATTCTTCACAGCACAGTAGAATCAAGTTTTCTTTAGTTGCAGACAATGAAAAATCTTGATATATTCGGCTAAGTTTGCGTCCTAACGGCTAAGCAACCCAAGGATGCCTAGGTACACTTAAATTTAATTCGGTATGACTCAATTGGCTCTCCTATGCGGGTTCCTAACACATTGTACTTTTTAACAGAGACTTTATTTTGAATATCAACTAATAGTACAGCGTGAAAACCGGTTGCCGAAACCATTGGTAATCTCGTACCTCTGTAATGCAGGCGAACGTTCCAGAAAATATTTCCTGTAGCAAAAGCTTCGATCTACCCCAAGTAAATTTATTACAAATTAATACAAATGCAAGACATACACGTTGGCACTCTCGTTGGCACGTCGGACTATTATATATATAAAAAAACAATTACATCAAGATTCTTGTTCAACAATCATACTACCATATCCCACATGTGGACGGTTTATCGCATGACGTAGGAACAACAGCACCACCATTAAACTGAACGTTGGCGACAGCCGCAAGCCATTTACTCGTGTTGGTTTAAAAAAAATACGTTCTCACTCTTCTTAGTTCGGATGTCTTTTCTCTTTCTCATTACAATTTTCTGTCCTTCTCTGCCTCTCGTTTCATCAAAAGGGTACATCGTTCTTTGCCATCATTGCCGAGTCCACAGATATTTTTTACATGGCAACCCCAATTCGCCTCTGTACGTATCAGTTACTGTTCAGCTTTGCTTGTTCCAATTCTCCGTTCCTCTCTTGAATCTTGTACTCAAAGTCAAAGAAAGCACTGAGCCTGCTGTGAATGTCTGCAAGCGACTTTACCCTCTCGCTTGTAAGCATCTGGAGTATCTCAAGCTGAGGTTGGGGCAGCTGCCCCCTTAGACGGTTTGCCGCTGACTCTCAGCGAACACTCATGCGTAACCCAATGGGCCGTGACTCCGACTTCTTGAGGAAATCTCTAAGAAATTAATTTGTAATGAACGGTATAAAAGTTTAACGGTATAAAGCGCCAAGAAGAGCGCGAGCAGAAAATTACACTGCTGATTGCGGTAATGATAAGAAACTACACACATATATGTGTGTCATCTGGAATGTATATATATATATATATATATATATACATTCCAGATGACAGAATATATATATATATATATACATTCCAGATGACAGATGTAGACCTTGTTCAAGATAAAATTTAGCAATAAATTGTGGTACACCATTCTCGATTTACAAGCGTACAATGAAACGAACACAGAATATTCACGGAGCAAACGAATATAAAATGCTTGGAACGTACTTGCAGCTGTTCAACATGGCCTCAATATTTTAAAAACTTTATTCAAAAAAGTGGTATACCGCGAGAGGCATTTATATCAGCGGTTTAAATCAAGCTTAGCAATACCTCCTTAAGCACGTGAGTGACTAGCTCGTGTCTTCTCGTAGACTAACAGTACAAGCTATATTCATACGAATATGTATATTCGAACGAACTGCAGCACTTCGTAGAACTGCGTAGGCAAAAAAATTTCCACAACTTCCTACAACCCTGCGATTCTGCCAACTTCCTTTCTCTGGACAATGCTGGTCACTAAATGAATAGCGTTTCTTGTTAGAATTATTATTCAAATTCATTTAAAATTACTTTGCAATACTGCTATCGAAAAGCACTGAAACCATGCCCCATTTTAACAAACTCTCGATGAACTTGAATATAGAAGTTTCATTCTGAACTATAATGCCTTTGTCGTGCGAACTGTTCCTGGCCGGCTTCGTCATACCATCATTGTTGGGTCATTTTAGATCACCTTACTCTCCAGTGATATGCTATGCTTAACGGGAGAGATAGATGTGATGCTGGTTGTATATGTACGTGTACGACGAGTACCATCTTCACGTCTTCGTGCTGGTTGTCGTTTCGTTGGCCTGCGCTTTCTTAATCAGCTGTTCGCCTGACCGCGTCCATTCAAACTTCAGAGAGTGGACGCCGAGTACTTCCGGTGGAAACCGGAAATGCACTCTGAAGGGTTCTCTCGCCTCAGTGAGCGTTCTAGGCCGGCGAGAGCGCAAGGAACTCGTGAGTGGTGAGCCTCTGTGAGTGTGCATATGTGGACTTTGAAGTAGTGGAAGCGGTGATGGCCCTGAGAAGGGAGCCGCCTAGAAGGACGACCACTAATGAATTCATTTGAGGGCGCTCGAAGGCCAGGGAGGATTCATGGTATAGAAGGATGTTAGGGGATATGTGGAGGGTCAGGGGGTATGACGTGGCTCGTGCAGGAGTCAGGTTGCGGGATTTGGAAAGCGAGGTGCGGTGCGGTCGTTCGATTCGTCTTAGTCCAATAATTCAAGTGAATGGAGGGTTTGGCACCGGAAGGGACGCGAACAAAGCGACAGCGAACAAGCAGAACAATGCAAAGTGGACGGAGAAAATGAGATAGAGTTGTCGGACGTTAATGTAACAGAGAAGACCCGTAATTCGAAATTCGTGTACGCCATGTTAGAGAGCAATTCGACATCCAACTAAAGACGCTGTATAACAGATATTCTTTCAAGTGAACACTAATAATAGAATTGAGGCCACAAAACACTTAATTTTCTATTCCAAGAAAAGGGACTTGCATGTGTGCATTAAGCTCCAAAAGCATCTAGCATCTAGTTTAGTTAGTTACCTCCCTTAGGGGAGCACACCATGATTACATACCATATATTACAATATACTAAAAACTTACAAGAACGACGCAGGCAATTGGAGTCGATAGGTCCGAGTTCACAAGAAGAGTTTAAAGGCGAAACTAGGCTTCTTCGTAGAGAAGAAATACTTGTGACGTCCATATTTCATTAGCTGTGACAATTAGGATGAAACCATTCGAAGACAGTCATTCTCCTGCACGTTGCATGGCTTGTTGCCTATAACACAATTGCGCACCGGGGCAAGGAAACCATGCTTCACTATTACTTGAACTTATTATAAAAAAAATTAAGTTAAACAAGACTATCTTACAGTCACCGAGTAGTTTGGCCATGTACTAAACGCTATCGGTTGAAAATCGACAATGAAACTTAGATTCGAAATATGAGGACTGTATCCCGGCACCATACTAGTGGCTGCTTCTAAGCTAGTCCTTCTGGTCCAATAAAGGCACACAGCTTCCCCTTCCATATAGAAACTGCCATACGTATGCATAGATCATTTATGCACTCTTAAGTACATGAATAGGGCCGATCCGAAATTAAAAAAAATGTACCTTTTCTATTTTCAAAAGATTTTATAATGTGCTGCAGACGACGAAATTTTCTTGGGACTAGTACGAGTATAATACTGGACTTCTGTGGTTCTACGCCAGAAAAATGAGAGCTCTAGATCTCAATGGATTTTCTCGATGGCTCGAAGAGAACTGTTGATCGCGTCGTCTGATGTAATGAATACCTATCTCAATGGGGAAATTTTTTACGTTCATCTGTACACATTATTTGGAAGAAGACATAGAAATAGTGGAATTGAGATAGTGTTTTATGATTTCCTGTTAACACAACTATCCTAAATAATTATTTGCACACTACTAGCCTCGTTAAAGATCGAATGATACGTTCTTCAGCTATATTCATTCTATAGATACGTATTTTAGTAGTGTGCCTCGTTCAAGTCAAATGTCATACGATTTAGTTCCCAAAAAGTAAGCGCTAAAGAGGTAAAACAAGATTCCTACATTCCTACAACAAAGAGTCCTAAATTGGTCCCACTTACCTGGTCCGATCTCAATTCTCTTCGTTATTCCATAATTTTGGTAATCGCATCGTAAGACCTCTTTACCCAGTAAACGTAAAGCGCAACATGTCACTAAATTTACATACCCCAAGAGAGGGTTCGAGCAGAGAAACGTATTTGGAGCGCGATCTGCATGTTAGTTGGCGCAATTTATCAATTTATATTTAGCTAATTTATATACATTCAGATTGTTTATGTTAAATAGACAGTGATTTGCCACATCCGCCTCTTTGATGTGGCACACTAGTAGCATAATTAGAGAATAGGACCCTAATAGATGGGAATGGACTCACTTCAAAGGAGAAGGTCATCTACGGATAAACTTGGTGTGCAGAAGTGATATTCGCCTGGACTGAATTACCGTTATTACATTTCATTACCCCTACATCATTTATTTTGTAACCAAAACGTTTCGAAAAACATGTTGGAATATGAAACAATGAAATTGCAGCTTGTGCTTTTAGTGAACAAACATTTCTATATTTTTTCTCTCACGCTTTCCGACAAAATGCACTGTTTGGGACGCATTTCATAGTTCCACCAAAAGAACCAACCTAATCACACATTTGCTTTAACGCAATAAAACAATGACGAGCAGTACCTATGACCCCATTCATTTTTTTGTAACAGAGATCACACGCTACGTGCTTAAGCTCTTCCTAAAGAGATAAAAAGGAAGAAAACACCATCGGTATAAGCGGATATATTTATTAACAAACACACAACAAATAAGCACATATTTTAAAGCAAATGCCAGCCAGATTCAAGGGTGCCAACCCGCGACATCCATTGAAGACGCTACATCTCTTCCATCTGCTTTAAAGAATTATTTCCTAATGAGCTCTCCTGTGTGCTATAACTGTCCGTTATATTCAAATATAACTGACGTATTCAAAGGTATCTAAATTTTTTGATGTCACAAACCGTAGAAAAACATGTAGGATGGATGAAGGCTCGTCGCTAAGATTTATTCTTGAAAAATGAGTGATTTGTTTCGGCTTGGAATTGGATTTGTCCAGGTACTGCCCGGAAACCCAAATCTTTATCGTCGGTAGCTGTCACATAATTTTACCGAGTGAAAAATTTAATCCAGTTGCTATCCTCAGTCAACAACAATAGACGTATCATCAAGCACTAAACATTGATTCTCTTTGAAGGTCTTGCGTGCCATTGGGCCATCCATTCCAAGATACTCTCGTTGTCAGTCATGAATCCAGCGACAATCTATCTAAAGCAAGTTCTCCTTCAACTCAATCTTCATATGTCTGTATTGCCATTTAAATCATGAGTAGATGTGATCCAATATAGCATACCACCTGCCACAGAGCGGAGGTAAGGCGCAGCACATCATAAAGAGGGTTCAGCCAGCTGCAAGCATAAACAAGGTATCTCGGCAACAACGCACGCGATTTTGATATTGCATTGAAATAAAAATTTTTGGGATTCGGTTTAAGAGTTGCCTATGAAATCCAAATGGACTTTTCTACTGAGGTCTTACGAATACATGCAACTGCATTATTTCCAAATGTAGTATAAATTTCCTGTAAACACATTTGATCGATAAATGTTCAAACTGGTTCATTCAATAAAGTCAGTAGACAACAAGATGAAAAGCCAAAGCTAAACTATGTATAAGAGGAAGTCCCTGGCCACGAGATTACTCACAGTGGAACTTTCTTTTGATGTATGACTTTGCTCTGAGAGTGATTCAACGGCCGTATGTAACCTATGCTGGTATAAGAATTGACCTAGACTGGTAAATTGAGCAGCATATTTCGTCGTTTAGCATACATAATACATACATGGAATAAAGCATCACACAGACATTTATTTTAAACTGAGATAAAGCGAAAGTTATTCCCGATTCCATGCCCAGAACTCCTGGGAAAACCAATTTCCACTGCGTTGTCGGCGCGCCACTCTTTTGAAAAACGTATAGCACTACTTTCGTCCGGTCTTTCTGAGCAACGAAGGTTGAGCAAGCGAACATCTCTAAATGATCATGTGAATGACACCTAAGAATTATATGCCATTCGCTGGCACTAAGTGTTCCCACAGGCTTGTTCACCAGATCAATTCTTTGGTAATTTTCGCGCTCAACGACCCGCCGCAAGCAGCAAACAACACCATTGGTACGAGATCACCCTCTCCCCGCTCTCCCTCCTCTGTGTCATCAGCAAAAAAAGACGCTTCGATTTTCTGGGACAGTGAACATGTACCAGTAGTTCCTCCCCCAGCACAGCCTGACGCTCTACGAAAGCACAATCGCCAGCCGTCTGTTTAAAAAAGGAGGTTGGGCGATTGCCATTCAGGCACGAGTGTAACGACACCACAGAACCGCGTCTTTAATCCTTTCATCCGAACGTAACGACTGTGAGAAATCTGTGATGCGCTATAACTCACACAATGACGACCGTCGCTTCAGCGATTCTCGCAATCAATGGAGGCAAATGAAAAGTCAGTCGGGCTGCGACGACCCGATGTGTTATATTCGTCATCCATGAAACACACACGCATACTTTCGCGCCATGCATGATGATTTCATTTGTGCGTGAAATCATTGATTGCCTGCCGGCCAGTTTGATGTTGGTTTACCCAGCGCATTTTGAACCGTGCCAGGGCGATTGGCTAGTTTCGTGTGCACTTTCATCTACACTGTGGCGCACTCTGTGGCCTCCATCCAATGCTAATGCTGCTTCAATGTTGAGGCGACGTATTGGCATTGTCAATGATTTATTTGTTTTTGTAAGGCAAGGCTCTCTGCATACTACCAACTCTATCTCAAACACGCATCTCTCTTTAGAGACTTCAGCTTTTCAATTGACGTCTTTCCTGTTTGGTCCCTCATTCAATCTCTCATAATGGGGTTCAAGACGGGGAAGAGGGGCGGAGGAGAGTGGGTAAAGGGGACGCAAGAACTGGTCCAAATCACCTGGAATTCATACGCCGTACCTGTTTACACTGGCCAGCTAGGCTACAGGGCCTCCTGAGTTTGACCATAGAAGCGGAACGGTGTTTTGGTCGGTACCTAAATATTATTTACGTGTGCTTAGTCGCGAATAGCGCGACTGCGATGAAATGTGATCAATCAGCTGACAAAGCGCCTGTTGATCGGATCGGCCACTTTTCTTGTTCAGGTTTATGAGCAACTTCAGCGAGACTTGAATCGAACCACCGGATCTCAATCATTGTTGGATATCTAATCTCATATAAACCATATGAATAAAAAACAAATCATATTAGAATTAGAATGCATGATAATTCTTAAAGTTGGCCATGTTTTATAAAATATTCCCTTAGAGAATAAAAAATTGGTTCTGATGGAATAACAACAAGTGAATGTTCTCTTTTAGCTTAAAATGACGCCCGATTTCTCCTAGTATACGATAAAAAAGACACTATTTCTAATTAGCAGTAAAAGACCTGTACGCTTGTACAGCTAAATGAGTACTCGACCTTTTTACACGAATAGTAGCTATTCCACTTTGTTAGACCATCAGTACAATAAAAATCAAAAGCTTCTATAGGCCTATGCATTCTCTCCGTCATGTCTATTACAGTGAGTTGGATCGCCCGTTCGGCTTTCATACCAGCCTCAGCATATCTATCTAGGTAGGTGAATATAGTGCCTTCAACAAGTAGGTTAGCCATTTCTGCTCAATGCAGCTTCAGGGCGTTGGTTCTACCCCGTCCTAAAATGTCGCTTTTTACTCTATGTCGGATCCATCGATTCAATAGCGCGAGGATTTGTCTGTGTGCATATGTACATAGAGTTTAGTCGAGCGATCAAGAAGTGTCAGTGCTTTACATCGAGTACCACTCACTCCGCTCGACGTGCGGCTGATCGTAAGCACCCTCACAATACAGATACACACAAGCGGGGACCCATCTTCATCGTGCAGGGTATATAGCCCAGTCAGCTAGCAGCAAGCCTGACCAATAGTTATCACTAACTTACTCTTCGCCAGTATTCACCAGCGTACCACCATTTGTCTGAGCGTCTGGATTGTGTTCATCGCCGTGTTAAACACCGGCTTATTAAAAGCACATTAATGCACACCCCGCCCATTGCATCATAGTATATTGGTGCATCCAGCTAGACTTTTTGGTTTTAAGCGTTGTTCGTTGCTGCTGCTATTGTTGAAGCTTTGTGTAGACTCTCTGGCCAGTTGGTTATAGAGTAAGACTCGTCCTCTGGGCTTTCGGGTACCAAAGCAGCGGCTGATGCGAGGTTTGAGTCTTAGAAGCTCTTTGGCTGTACCTCATGAATCGCATGTCAATGCTACGACGGAGCTTCGCTGACTGTGCATCCACACGTGCCATTTGTTTTCTCTCTGTGAAGGAAAAAGTGAAGTAGCAAATTACATTAGCACATAACGCATACTGAGATTAAAGTTCGTGGTGGGCCCTATGAGCTTGCGTTAGCCTGTATAACCCCACCAGCCACGTTGTCGGTTAAGAGGCGGTGGTCGTCTCATTTGCAGTTTTAAATAGGTATGCACGTAGGCTAAAGGAACGGGCAGTCTTCTTCCATCCTTTATCATGGATCCATCATTTACCATGGATCATATCGAGGTTGATTAATTGTCGCCAATTAAATGGTTCGTCATCGTTAACAACATTGTGCCCTCTACCACGTCTCACTGAACATACCTCTAGCTTTTACCGAATTCTGAAGAGAGGACTTTCAGGGTATTTTTTGGCCACAGATGGGAATAAGTTATCTGCTGTTTTGATGTTCTGCATAAGCATGTGTACGATATTTGAGCTATAGTACAAACTAATTTTGAGCTCACTGGATTTAAAAATTGTGCCTAGAGTCAAGACAAACAAAATATCTGACAGAGTTATATATCAGAATAAGCGTTTTAAGCACTTTCGGAACCGCTCCTCGTATACCGATAGTCGGAACAGTGTGTATTTAGAAAAGCAACACAATTTTAAAAATCATTTGTTTGAGTTTCTCTAAAGTGTGACGATATTACCACTTCTAGCTCACCCAAAATACAGAACTATTCTGTGATGGATAGCTTACTGCGAGCTTTATACTTATTTTTAACTCACTTTGAAATTTTAATGATATAGCACCCTAAAGCATAGTGAAATTGTGCTCTAAGAATAGTTCCATTGTCAACTTCTTCAAAATTTAAGCAAATTACCACTATTTTTCCTTTTGTTTTGTCTTTGTATCCTGTGCCGAAAAGTCACCTTACAATATATCAAAGTTTCAGCGTTCACGACTTATTCGCTCGTATTTCAATCAAAACAGCTGTGAAATGTCCCTATGGCAATCTCAATGTTACACAAGAAACACTTGTAATGAAAAGAAATGAAAATAATGTACTAAAGTTGTGAGTATAAACAAATGTGCCGCTAGAAATATAGTTTCGCGATTTTTTTATTAGTACTATTTGTGAGCGTGCATTATCCTTTAAAAATGCCTTGAAGAAAACACTATCTTTCATTTTTTCATATATGAAAAGTAGCATGTTTTTCACCTAGTAGGATGCTATGTTTTGATGAAAAGCGCTCTCTACAATAAGTGTGATGTGGCTCAAATACACCATACTTGATAAGTTACAGGCTACAAACTTGTCAATTTTTGTATCGAATTAAGACAGACAAAACGTAACAAACGTAATATTTTTCTCAAAGTAGCTTCACCATCCTTTTACTTCTTAATATAAATTAAGTACAACTGGAAAGCATACTAGAATTTCGTTCTGAGGATCATCTATTGCCATCTACCTTAAAGTTTAACAATCAATTTTAGGAAATACTGAACATGTTTAAAGCATCTTTGTAATCTACTAAGATAGATTTTACGTAAGAACTTTAAAATCACCTTTCGTAGATTATAGATATATTGCATATGATCTGTGTAAAATAGGATCGTATGCATAACTATATATTGTTATTGTCACCGCAACAGGTAAAACTAAGCAGTCACAACATTACGCTCACACACACGCTTTAAGCTTAGCTGCTGTGTGCCACTGAATCTGTGCGCGCACATGGATACTACTAGAGGCTAGAAATACAAAAGCGTTACTTCTATTACCGTCTTCTTTATTCTTCCTCTTATTGCTGCTGCTGTATTAGTTGTTAGACCTCGTAAAATATGCGCTGCCTGTTTAGAATTCTGCCGCCGCTATTACTGCCGCTGGCATCGGCACCGCTGTCGCCCATCCACTCTCCCACTTGGTTGGTTGGCGTGTCGTATGGGTTGTGTATGCGATAACATGCGCCAACAAAGCGACTCATGCATTTTCTAGACGACATCCTTCAATATGCCTATACCGTTAGGGTGCATGTACGCCCTCACCACTTCCCAGACTCTCATTCCCTTTACCTTTTGCCATGGTCCCTGTGCATTTACATAGAATGCGTCGCAAGCCCGTCCCTACATTTTCCACTTAGTGCTACGAAGCTAAACAAATGCATATTCTTACATGTCTAATGTACGTACTCACAAAATGCCTGCATTGCATTATCTATATGTTAGTCCCTACGGTAGGAACTATACAATGGAACCACCCGAACTCGTTTGCAGTCTACGCACAGCCACATAACGTATATCACTGCTCGCGTAACGGGATCAAGAGCTGAGGGCATCTGTCGAAAGTAATCGATATAGCGGGAATAAACATACAACCGACAGCGCTACTATTTAAATTATAAGCAGCGGATAAGTCATAATTAATTCATAGGCTCTTATTCACGTTCAAACCTTCATAGAGATACTTGTAATGGAAATACTGGGCCCTAGTGCTATTGTTTTTCAAGTGAAACTAGCTCCGGTTAGAATTTTGTAAGCATATTCATGCTGCTAAATAATGTGTTTAAAGGCAACAGTGCCACGTGGAATACGCTTGACCCTATCAAAAAAATATTAAGGTGAAAAATGAACGTATCTAACGATTTAGTACCACATGCCGCACAACCCATGAGAACATTACGATATTAAAAGCAAGGTCAAGCGAAAAACAAGCAAGAGTACAAACACTTCATACACCGTATTTCAGCTTTCACATGGGCTTATAAATATTTCAGTCGTGTCTGCTACAGATTCTAGCAACTGCGCTTGGTGCTGTTGGTGTGAAAGCCATTAAGTTATGCCTTCGGTAAACGAATATGACCTCACAGTAAATATCAATACGGTGTACGCACTGAGAAAACACACTGGAATTGTTTCATGGATAAATTCGGCATGGAGGCTATTTAATAATCGATTTCTACACCTGATGTCGCAAGCCCAGATGAGGGTATTAACGGGCGTACTACCGTAGAGATCTATTTGTACAAACTGTCCAATGCTTCAAAATGATTGATCTTCCAAACCGGATGAGGAAATATCTTTTCATATAATAATTATATTAATATAATATTAATAATGAAGAATAAGCATCCATGTTCATATAATCGATTCATTAATATAATAATATATCAGTGTAATAATAGGTCAATTTACGCGCTAATAATCTTTTCCAAAGAATATACACATTTAGAGCAATTACGTATTTGCTCTGCGGAGGTAGAAGTTTACCAAGACAGCTTTTTAAAATATATACTTATTTGAACGATGGATACTGGTTAACAAAAATAAAACACAGGTGAGATGTAAATTTCGAAAAATTTTAAACAAACTAAAATTTTTTGTCTAAATTTGATTCTGGGCATCTGTTGGGCTCGCCAAACGCGAATCTTCGATATAGATAAATCGAGGGTTCACATTTATGAGAAGAAACTGCAGCTCGAAATCCGCCTGTGCAAGTGCATTACTTTCTTTCATGTCTACTGATAGGCGTTGACGTAGAAAGTCACTCCCTCATTTAACACAGGACAACTTGCTCTGCCTTTCACACAGAAGCTGCAGTGACCGCGATCCCGGTTCGGATTGTGTCAACGAGTCGATGGTGGCCCCCGAATGGTGCCCATCTAGTAAAAATACAAGCTCGTTCCATAGAAGCTGTTTAAACCTAGGGTTAAAAGTTTGTGGGGGTGTAAGTCAGGGAATATTCTGTGATATCAGCTCGTGTACTACGACCGTCACTGGAAAAGATTCCTCTTAGAGTGTAATTGATTTCATAGAATCCTATTCGCCTAGATTAGGACGAAATAGCATACAATTCTAGAAAAGCATCCTGGAAATCTGCTGTATATGTATTGCCAATAGTTAAATATTTTAGACTAGAACCTTAGTAATAGAACCCCTTAATCCGTTAACATATTGTGTAACCATGCGTTCTTCCTCTTGCAATTTTTCTTCTCTTGTTATCGATGCTTATTAAAATGAAGTTCGTTTTTTCTCACCTCACCTTCACAACCTCGTTGTCCACGTGGATCTCTCCTCCATTGCGATGCCAGTTCGATATTGCCTCTTTGTCTGAGCGCTGTTTCGATAATCTACACTCGAAATCTGGCGGGAACCAAATATAAAATGATACTGCTTGAAGATTTCAAGAGTAATCACGTAATTTGTGTGCTAGTATGCTACAAATTCTAAAAGCAACATGATTTCAACCCAGTATGAATAAAAGCTCCACACACCGCTATAGAAGGCGTTATCGTGGTAAACTGCTCAGTCATAATAATAAAAAATCGATAGTTTTACAGCAGTTGTCGGTTGCAGTCACTGAGATCGTATTTAAAGAAAAATTAGCCGCGGGTGGCCACAGCCACAGGACTGTAGAGCGTAAACTACGTCCTTAGCATGCGTTCATGAACAGCATGGCCTTTATAGTTCCAAAACATGCAACCTTTGTGGGAGGACTCAAGGATGATTCAGAAGATAATGGCGCGAGATACCAGTCTTAGGTAAAACAGAATAGCTTTTGCAAAATAATAAGGACCTATAGTGGTATTTCTTCTAAATTTCTCTATGAATATGAGATCAATAACCCTTAAACCCTCTCTCCCAAACGCCAAATCCAAAAAAAGGTAGAAGCAGTGTGATAATGTCAGGTAGCCGCTTCCGCCTAATGTAGACAAACACGTCTTTTGACAATAACGAATTAAAAATATGATTACCACTCCAAACTCAGAGACGAAATGTGAATATAAACTACGTCATCAATTTTACCCAAAGATCATTAGAATCTGCGTACCGAAAAAATTTGTTGCAACAAGACGTCGCTATCCAATATAATTCAATGCGCACACCATCTGGTAGAATTATTCACGGGCAGGAACCTTCGATACAGAATTTTAAGCAGCCTCCGCCCCATGTTCATCTGTGTATCTACCACTCGCTGACTGAACTGTGTGATTCCGCGTGCAGCAACGCATGTTATCTATTAGACGGCTAAATCACGAAATATGCTTACATACGAGCATTAATATTGCCGCAGATTTCGTGTATATTTCGAGTTTTAAACGCTAATTCCAACAAACACTCGGTATGGCTCAACTCGTTTATAGCATGGGCACATTTAAACGCATTTAAGTTTATAATGGTATACGTAAACCTGGACTGGTGCCTTAATTGTTAAGTGTATACGATGTACTGCTAGTTATTCTATGAATATCCAATGCTTTGGTAGAACTAAGTATGTATAAATGAGCCGAGTATGAGACAACCTCTCTGGGTCACAGGTTTAAGAAGGGCACGTACTTTAAAATCGACTATAGCTGACAACAGCAAACGCTTGAGAACTTTTTAACTTTCCGACGTCTCTAAACCTGCGTTCAGTAAAAGAGAGTACCCATGATCCTACGATATCTGTAAAAAAGCCCTCAGTGCGCTGGCCAGATTTGTAGTATGCGGTCACCAAATAGTTACTACTTGCTACCGACTACGAAATCGTTGCACTGCCTCCTCAATAAAATACCCACCAATAGCTAAGACAGGTCTGGGTGTTTCGCAGAATCGATGAATTAGTTTTTTTAGACTTTTTATTGAAGTATATGAGATGTTCTCTCGAGAGCTACTAAAATTCCTTTGAAGTACATTATTTTGTCTATTGCCAGCGTTATCGACAACATACGTAGCGTTTTTAGCATCGCCATGTTGAAATATGAAAATGTTAGCTATGTTAGCACTACAGGTTTTCCCTGATTAGTGGTACATAGGAGGCGTTTTATTCGTTGAATCCAGTCTCCTTTCTCCACGACGGTATCAACATTAATAATGTCATAGTGTCTGCGTCACGTATACATATACTAGGTTACGTATATGTATACTAGGTCACGTATACGTACACATGAGCTATACTAGGCGCTTTGACACCCTTCTGGAACGTAAGCAATTTTCTAGCCACGCTACATCTGTAACTAATTCCGAACGTCAGATGTCCTGCGAAAAGGCTGAAGACTGAAAGGTGGTAACGTTTCGTTCCTTTAAAGTATAATAAGATGAATGAATCCTTCGAGTTTCGCTCATGAGTCCACTGTCCTGCACCTATACTGTCTCCTCGAGGCACTCCTGCTGTTGGAGCCTCCTTGGCGTTCTAATTCCCACAGAAGCAATCGTAAAGCCAAACCGAACCGTGCCTGGCTTCGCTCCGCTTCACTTCTCGCACAGGAAAAACTTCTCAACCAAATTCTCACGTTGCGTGAGCAACCTCCCTCTGCTAGCGGCGCGGTACTGTTATCGAGTTAGCATTTATATTGCGCTTCGTCCATCCAACCATTGCAGACCTCCCAGGAGAAGGATAGAAGCAGGATGTAAAGAGCACCCAAAACGAAAAAGGATGTCATCTGCCTGCAAGCGTTCGGTGGAATTCAGTACAGAAAGAAAAAGCGACAATTCTGGGTTATACTTGGCTATTCAGTAAACGAGACAAATTGTGTCTACGTCGTAATAAATACATCTATTATACGCCATTGTACGCAATTACACAACCTGGTGAATTACTGCTAAAGTGTTCATCTTCGCCTGCAAAATTCTAAAAGCTGGTCGTCAAATCGTATGTGATCGTCATGAGACGCCTAAGCTAAACCAAAAACTAGTATACAGAAAACTCATAACGGCCACTCGACGATTGAGCCGAGCGCAACTTCGTTTTTAATAATGCGTATTAACGTGTCCTCTAGTGTGAAGCATTACCCCCTTTTCTCTCTATATTATTCCTTCTTCTCCCCTCCGCCTCGTGTATGCAGCGTTACAATATGTAAGCCACATTATCACATCTAAATAGGTAAAACTATATATATATATATATATATATATATATA